>CAKAOI010032044.1:29425-89187 GCA_916701655.1 Sebastiscus albofasciatus | reverse complement strand
TATCCCACATTATTTACTATCCTGATTGCTCTCTTTTGTAGTATGCATAATGGTTGTAAGTTGCTTTTATAAGTGTTACCCCAAACTTCCACACAGTATTTCAGATATGGTGATACAAGTGAAGAATACAGAATGTGCAATGATTTATGGTCCAGTATGTGTCTTGTATTCCCTAAAACTGCTACACTCTTTGCCAGCTCTGTTCTTACATCATTTATCTGAGGTTTCCAGCAGATTTTGTGGAGCAGCATCACACCCAGAAATTTATTTTCATATACTCAATATTAACATCATCTATCATCATTCGTGCTTGTATGTCTATTTTTTGGTTTCCAAATAACATAAATTTAGTTTTGTCCAAATTTAATGACAATTTGTTTCTGTCAAACCACCGTTGCAATTTTCTCATTTCTGTTGTGGCCACCTCCAAAAGCTGCTATATATATTATTCTGTGCAGCTTATGGCTTATGTACAAAAATAGAGCAAAAATAGCAAATTCCTAGTATGTGTAGGCTACTCATACATGGCCAATAAAGCTTCTGTATGTCATATATAATTAAAGGCATACAAAAATACATTCAAAGTGGGATATATTACCACGATGTGTCTAAATAGAGATAGCTATATATCCAAGATCCAAGACACATGCAATGATCATGTCATGTAATGTCTGAATTAGGGTATTGGCACCTTTTTTGGTCCAATTCAGGCGCCGTATATACAGTAGGCCTATTATCTGTACACGTGATAGGGTAATGAAACCCGCCCCGGAGGCAAAAGTCTTATCAGGATGTTCCAATAGTTCATCCATCAGGTTGTAAAACTGCTGTAATAACACACACACACACACACACACACACACAGGACACTGGGACAGGGGAAATGATATTGCACTCACATATATATATATACATATAGTCACACTTGGACATTTTTCCTTCTACTGCAGCAGGAAGAGTGGTGAGTACAACAACCTTATCCCTCACTTTGATTTACAAGTTTTCCTTCTCGAGGTTTCCTCTAAATAAGGGGTTTCAAAGTCTGAGACTGTGGACCTCCCGTCAGACAAAGCTAAGAAAAACGCATCCCCTCATCCCCCCTTTTACTTGCTTAGTTTCACTCAGGATGCCTTTGGGATATTGATTATGTTATTTGATCCCGTAGACACTCAACAATTGAGCCAAGATAGCCTGATATTGCTGTTTGACATAAAAAAGGTCTGTCCTGAGGCATTTTTTCTGACTCTGGGAAAAACTGTAAACATTTCCCAAAACTGCTGTATCTCTGCTCTATCTCTTTAACTACATTTAGGCTATTCTGTGTGATCATCTTTTGATAACTACTGTAATAATGAATGTCATATTGTTTCACTTCCATTCACTGAGCCAAAGAGTCAAACCTCTGCTCTAGAAGTAGCTAAGCTCTTTCTTTATTTGGTATATTTTATGACAGTTTTTACAAGTGGTGGCCCTCCAGTGCCCCGGGGTTTCTTAACAAGTGTCTTGTTGTCACAAAGGCCATCATTAAAAATGGATTGCAGTGATTAGAATAGAGTGGAAATCCTTGTCCTTAGTGTTTAAGTGTCTGTTTGCTGTTCTTTCTGTTAAAAGATGTGTCCTGAAGAATGTGTAGGGTCACTGAGGCCACAAATGTTGAGATGTGTTATGATCTGACTCATAGAAGAGACATTCTATTGGCGTGTGCAGTGAGCTGAGGTCTAATGAAAAGATGCTGATGGTTGCATCATGGGAAGTGTAGGATTTTTTTTTTTTGTAGAAGCCTCTACTGCATCAAGTTGACCATTCTTCATTATTCTGTCTCTTGTGAGTAGCCAAACTTCACAGAAGTGCAATACTGACATGAAGGAGAGCTTCAGCTGCTGAATGGTTTATCTTTTATAACAATGACAGTATGGATACAACTTGTCAGATACAGGAAACAGTTTTTTAAATAAGTCCAGAAATGTTGCTCGTGGTCATGTTGAATTCATTCTTTGGAGGAATGTGTGATTTCTTTCTTCATTTCAGACTTTGTGGACACCGCGTAGCAGCTGATACTTCACCTGGTAGATGTCTCCCGTGGGCTTGCGTTGTCTTCTCTTTATCTCTGTTGTGGTGTGTTACTGGGTGCCAGCAGACTGCTATGCCGACGGCAAGGTCACCAAAGTCTGTGGCAGCATGGAACCTCACCATGGTCGCCCTGGTCAAACCACTCACAGCCCCTACCACCTAGAAACCAACATCACCACCACGTTCAGTCCAGGAGATCGGATCCAAGGTAACTATAAGGACTGTGACAGAGTCAGTCGCCCAAGACCCAACACTGCCAATGCATGCATATCGATGAAATCCAGTGCTGTGATAAAGCCTCTAATGTGAAAAATGTAATAGGAAATCCACCCTAAAACAGAATCCATACTGTCAAAGTTAGCAAAAACAGTTTACTATAAGCTTTTAAATATGCAGTACTCCAAAAGGAAGTAGCCAGCGAGCATATTCTTAATAAATATAAATATAACACAATGACCAAACTAATCAAATTTGAGGCTCCATTGAAGATGAAACCTGGTCAGTTTAGAACCAACTGAATAGAAATTATTGATAATGTTCATATCATTTTCTTTTTATCTTTAATATTTTGACACTTTTGAAACCTTTTCCAGTCATCCTATCCGGAACATCGTATTTTGAGGGCTTTCTGCTTGAGGCCAGAGATGCAGCCAATCAGGGCTCAGTATCCGCCGTTGGCACATTCACCCTGACCAATGTGAACAAGACACAGCTGCTCACCTGTAATAAGCACAAGGTACATACGCACACATGCACATAAAGACACATAGTGATGAAGTTTAAATACTAAACCAAAAAGTAACATATTTAAAAAGTAATTGATAACAAATTTCAGCTATCACACTCTTTAAGACCTGTGTGTGTGTGTGTGTGTGTGTGTGTGTGTGTGTGTGTGTGTGTGTGTGTCCAGGGTTCGGCAGTGAGCCATACGAGTGATGCCAGACAGACAGAGGTTATTGTCATCTGGAATGCTCCTGCAGATGCTCCCAGACAGGTTCAGTTTTTGTGAGTTTAATTCTTTCTAAATGCTCAATCAAAGCTTATGAAACTCTCGTTGAGCAGTGGCCACTGCAGTCACAAATAATGGTTGATTACGGCACAATTGGATACACAAAAAAGTAGTGCTCCAGTAGCACCATAAGAGAATTAAGTCAGCAAACTGACTCAGCAAGGGCAAGTGTGTAGCATATGGACTATTCATAACTATGTTTTCATTGGTGTATAATCACCTGAAACTAAGAATTGTTTTGTTTTCATTAGCTTAGAATGAACCCATGTCTACATAGGGAGCAGGTATTTTTGCCTTGTATCTTTAAAGAAATGTGTGACTTTATTCTAAAGGCTTGTATTTACTTTAGGACAGAATATTCCACAATGCGAGTGTATCTATGGGTATGTTTTCCAGTGTGACTGTAGTTGCCCACTACAGTATATTTTGGGTGAAGCTGCCTGGACCAATCATCTATCAGCATGGTGTTACTCCCCAGCCACCTCAGTCAGACACTACACCTCCTCCAGTACAACCTACGACCACACCCCCCATCCTGCCTGGGCCTGTGAGTGTTACAGCATTTGAACTTCTGATTGTGACTTCCTGTCTGCACACGCAGTAATCAATTCACTTTAATGTGAAATTTTGTGTAACAAATTAAGACTAATAACTCTCCCCTCCCCGTCTTACACCTTTAGTTTACCTCTGAGGGATGTGGCCAATCGAAATCCTGCCTACTAGATCCTCCAGGCTGTGATCCAAAAGAAGATCCTCACTGCTTCTTCCTGTCCATGACTACAGATGGACCGGACAAAACGGTTTGACTTTTAACAGTTTAAATTATCGGTTTACTACATTCAAACTGAGCAACAACATTCTCACTCCCAACTCGTCAAATATCGACGCTTGGTCAGTGATCCTAAACTTCATATGACGCTCTAGGTGCGCCTCTAGCATCAGTGCTGGCCTGTCAGTTTCTGCTCGTTAGATGCATAGTGTCTTTTCAAAATAAACTTCTAACGTAGGTTTACAGAGTTTCCAGGTTTACTTACACAACAACAGTACTTGGTTAGGTTTAGGAAAAGATCGTGGTTTGGGTTAAAATAAGTATGTTTGTTATGTAAAATAAGTACGCTTACAGTTTTTTTTTAACGACTGCTTAACTGACACCATATTAATGTTACCTACTGAATCTTAATCACATTTCTCTGCAGTCTGTGATATTTGAGCTGAGTGGCCCAGCGGAGGGATACATTGCCTTTGCACTATCCTGGGACACATGGATGGTAAGCTAGTCGCTCATTGTAACACAACATTGTGCATCAAATATAGACCTGAGGTCTGTACTACGAAGCAGGATTTGTGGTTAGCGAGGTAACTTCAGGGTTTTCCGTCCTACAAAGGTGGATCAGTTCTTTCCGGGGTAGATCACTATGGTAACTGATGCTGAACACCTAACCTGCTCCGGAGCAGGTTATGTTCCAGATAAGAGATCAACGCGTATAAAAGCACCGCCTACTGACCAATCAGAGCTCGGCGCGGTGATTGTATGATAATATTACACAAATACGAAGAAGTTACAGTCATAATCCAGACTAAAAACAACACCGTTTAAATTGAGAAATGCAGGAAGGACATCTGGCTGTATGCTGTGGGAGCTTACCCCTTTGAATTATGTTTTTATATTTATTTTTTTACTTGCTCTCAATTCTGATTCAACGATGCCGGAGACGCAGCTGAGAGAAGGCTGAAATAGTCATACTTGCCATATCATTGCTAAGAGGCATAATGAAGCGTAATCCATTCATCCTTTACACTTCTAGAAGCTATTTATAATATCACTTCCCCATCTAGGCAACTATATCTGACTTTTGAGTGTTCTGTTAAATTAATAAGCCTGTTAATTTACGCATTCACACATCGGCAGTTTTTTCTTTTGCCAGCTGTCCTTCCTGCATTTGGCAGCTTCAACTGTGTTACTTTTAGTCTGATTATGTGTGTTCTGCCTGTCTGTCTGCAAGTCTGTAGACTTGTCCATGTCTATGATTGGTCAGATGCTGCAAACACCACCCCGTTCATGTGAACGCGCTGGTAGCCAGACTGGGAAACCCTGGGTTGATTTACCGAGTTGATAACCTCCGTAGGATCTTGTTTGTTAGGGTTAGTTAAACCAGATAACGAGAAGATACCCCGGGTATGTTGAACTTGCTTCGTAGTACAGGCCTCTGGTTTATCTTCAGTATAATCAGAAAAATATCTGCAATTTTGATCAAGAACCACTCCTTAGAGTGCTGTGTGAGTTCTGAGTGGTAACTATACTATACTACTATAGAAGTAATATATGCAACATATTTATCAACATGTCACACCTATATTAACCTGAATATGTTAGTAAATACGTATGTATTTTGTGTTTATGCTTGTGTGTGTGTGTGTGTAGGGCAATGACGATGTGTATATGTGTGTAAAAGATGGAGATAGCGTATCAGTGAGTGCTGCCTTCGTCAGTGGACGAACACACCCTGAGGACCAGTCACAGGTGACACATGGAACACTTTCTCTGAATGAATGCAGTGAAATATAAATGGGAAGAACAGGAGCAGGGAACATTGAATACTACAGTAGATATCATTGAAAATCAAAAAGAAGATAGACTTTAGTACTGTCGGTTATTATTATTTCTTTATTTTTTTTAGGTTTTTACGTCATTCTGTAGC
The DNA here is from genome assembly GCA_916701655.1 of Sebastiscus albofasciatus. NCBI lineage: Eukaryota > Metazoa > Chordata > Actinopteri > Perciformes > Sebastidae > Sebastiscus > Sebastiscus albofasciatus. Next base: position 83,409 of record CAKAOI010032044.1, on the reverse strand, counting down.
TTCACAGTTGTGTTCCTTATGTATTAAAATCTGAACATTCAAATTTTGGACAAAGTACGTATGTTTTAGCGTCAAAATACTATTTTCCCAAGCCCTTCTAAAAACGTTTTCCCACGTGACCTGACGTAGGTTTCTGCATGATGATGTTCTACATATATATATCTACATATATCCTTATCCATAGTCAGTGTGTATATACAGTACATACAGTAACTTAGATGGCGGTCTGCATGCTACCAGTTTGGAGAAGCAGTGAAAGTGGTTATATCGCTCTCTACAAAAAGCCACCAGACATTTCATTTTGAAAAGAACACAGATGAGTTGACATTTAAAGCTGAAGTAGGCGAGATTGGAGCAAATATGATTAAAAAAAGTTATTTTTACAAAACAGTCGCTATATCGTGACAGTAGTACATGAAACAGGTAACCTGAAAAAAAAATCATGTGCCTCTGTGTCCTCCGCTGCTCCTAACGGCATCTGCAAGATCTGTTAGGACCGGAGAAAAACAAGCAGTAAGAGCTGATCTGCGGTCCGCTGTCAAGCTGCTGTCTATGAGAGCCGGCTGTCAATCATTCGTGAACTCCGACCAAATGGTCAAACTAGGCAGCGCTGATCAAATATGAATCAATATTCTGTTACTGTAATGCCTATTTCTCTCCTCAAATGTTTTCAGAATCATCTTGTAGTGCACGGTTTAGCTGTAAAATGAGAAAGTTTGTGACCCGGCCGCCATTGTAAAATCCGTTGAAGGAACGCCAAGTTCTGGTCACAGCCAATAGGAACGCTCTCTCTCTGAAATGACCTGTGATTGGTCAAAGTCTCCCGTCACGGGCTAGATTTTTTAAAGCCAGAAAACAGAGCCATGAGGAGGAGCAGAAGTCTAGTTTTCTCTCAGAAAACTTGAATTACAATATGCTGAAAGGTTATTATGGAATCTTTGCCCAATGATGCCAAAAATATACTGCCTACTGCCATTTTAAGATGCAGACAGGAGATTGATATCCATTTTCTCACAAAGAAAGCAAATATATGTATTTCCCAAAGTCTTCCTTCCTGAAATTGTATTGGATATGAAGCCCCTAACCACCAGATTCTTATTGTCCTTCTGTCTGTGTGTGTGTGTTTGCAGTCTGGTCTCTCCTTAGTGTCATGGCGACTTGCAGATGGAGTGATTCAGTGCAGGCTGAGTAGACCAGTCAAACTGGCCAATCAGGAAGCAGCCCGCTATGATCTGGACCAAGACTACTATCTGTTTCTAGCCAACGGACATGCTGAGTACGGTGAGAGAGTCTGCACACATACAGTACGTGTTACCTTGGAAATGGAACCCATTGACCCTGGCAGTCGTCCCGTGTCTTCGAATTACTGCTCTTATCAATCTGTCAAAGCTTTATTATGTCACACAGCAGTGTGATCAGCATCAACTCGTGGAATGGTATCAGTTTTATTTGGGGAACAGGATGTCATTAACAGGAAATGATGAGCACATAAAGTACAGAGCTTTTCCTTACACTCTTAGTAATGATTGATTTGTCCTTTCAAGATTGAAGTGGTTTATGAATGCATGGCACAAATGAATTCCCACTTTTTTACTCACTTGCAGTGTTGCTTTACTCCAAAGAGAAAAAATGTTATGAATATGCTGCAGTCTGGTAGAGTAGGTACCGTAACACTTGTGTGTCCAATTCTTAACACACATTTGATGGATGAGGATTCATTTTTATTGCTGTTTGTTCAAAGGGTGTGTCAGTCTGGTGGTATTGTCAGCTATATCTGACTTCAAAAGCTCTGGGATTCCTAGAATGACTGTTAAACAGTAACATTGAGAACTCTTATGTCCAATTTGTCTTGAATGCACCAGGGGTAATAGGGCATTTAAAAGTAATAACTAAAATTGAAATTCCTTGCAGGAATTTAATAAGCACAATTCTTGTATCTCTCCTCTAGGTGAAATATGGAAACATAGTCAACAGCCATTAATCTCCACCCATAGAAAACACATCACTGGACAACCTGAGGTCCTGAGAGGCTCCCGGGGACCCATCATTATGAAAATACATGGTTCGTTGAGTGCTTAATTTTTACATTTAGGTCACTGAGAGTGTCTGGTGCAGTCAAATTAGCCCAAGGATGTGTAACCTAGGCTCTATGAGGTACCTACAACATATGTAGAATATGTAAATGCAATCATAATCACATTTCTTCAGTGATGCACACACTGCTAAGTGTCAGAAAAGACATTATGAAATAATTAGATAAGATAAGGATATCAGTCTGCCAGCTGATTTTTGTCAGAAGGAGCAGATGCAATAGTCTTGCCATGATGATGTTGCAGGGTAGTATTAGACTATTTTCAATGTAACATTTAGTGTTTTACTTTGGGAAGCGTGTTTAGCTGCAGAAAGTAATTGCTGAATTGCCTCTACTTCTCTAGGTGCACTAATGCTATTAGCTTGGATGCTAACAGGAAGTGTTGGTACCTTCATTGCCAGCTTCTACAAGCCTGATTGGCCAAACCAAACTCTACTCGGCCAGAAAGTCTGGTTCCAGGTAGATATTATGCACACGTTTACTTAGGTCACTTTTGGGAACATTACATTGACTTACATTCATTCCCTGGAGACTTACCCTAACCCTAATAATAACCACTACTTGCCCAACCCTAACCCTTATGCTAACACCCAGTCACCACTTTCCAAGTTGTTGATTTTTTTGCCTTTAAAATGGTAATAGTTTATTGTTGGAGCTTTTTCACTCTTTCACTCTTGACTTTGTACCCTGTTTCTAATCTTACAAGTTATATATATATATATATATATATATATTAAGTTAATATACACATATACACATACATTATATATGTCCTTTATGTGTCCCTTTGGGCCCAATGGCATCACGTGACAGACACAGAAGTTGCAGCACTGCCCCCTGGCCACCACAAAAGTTGGGATCAATGACCAGCGCTCTTCCTGGGGGCTTGGTATAGTCCCCAAACCTAAACCTAACAAGTGACCCAAAAATTAGCTTTTTCCCAAATGGGGACATGGCTTTTGTCTCCAATTGGACAAGCCATCCCCAGTTAACTGGTCTTTAGTCTCACAGTCACACATGCATACCAACTTTGCAAAAAAAGAAGTGAAAGAAATGGCAATACCATGATGTTGAATGCTGTTATGGTGTGTTTGTGTGCGTGTGTGTATGTGTGTGTCTGTAGGTTCATCGAGGCCTGATGATGCTAACTGTGACTCTGACCCTTGTAGCCTTTTGCCTCCCATTTTTCTACAGGAAAGGTTTGAGCAAGGTACAGTACACACACACACACACACACACACACACACACACAGTCAGAGCATAAAGTCCAAGTTATTCATTTTGTACAGTTACACATTATGTATTCCAATGATTTAATGACTGAGTGTGTGTGTGCAGCATGCAGGTGTCCATCCATACCTCGGCTGTTGTGTTCTAACATTATCTCTGATTCAACCAATATTGGCTGCAATCAGACCGTCACCTGACTCACACAGGTAAAATACCTCTTACATTTAAAATCAGAAGCAACTGCAGTGTTTCCTCAGTTTCTGAGGTAATCTGAAGCAGCCGGTTAAAGGACAGGTATGTTATATTGTTATTACAGTATAGGCTATTAATATACTGATATTATTTGTATCTCTGTCCAGGAGATATATCTTTAACTGGGGCCACTGGGGAGTTGGGTCTGTGACTGAGATCATGGCAGGTTGGTGTGCATTCAAATCAATCTCCAAAGTTTTTAAATAACACCTTTCCTACCTGGCTGATCAAAGTTACACTTTGTCCTTTATGTGTCTGCAGTGGCAGCCATGTTCCTGGGGACGCGTCAATCATCCCTGCTCCTCCCCCAGCCATGGGCAACACATGTCCTGATTGGCTACGTGACATGGCTGGCCTCATTTAGGTTCCTCCTCCTGATGCACAAGCACCTCTACATCAAGAAATGTATGAAAACTTGATTGAAGTTGATTTTTCAAATTATTCTTCATGAGTATTGAGAGCACTGTTGAGTGATTCCCCATATACCTGCATGCTACTCTAACTGTTGTTTGTTTGACCAGCAGCATTGGGAGCAGATGACCAACAGGGCATCCTCTCTGACCAATCAGTGCATGGTTCCTGGGTAGGTATGAGCTTTTATTTGTGTGCCCTACTATTCTGAAGCTGGATCACTGTCATTGCTTACTGACACTTAAATGGAACAGAGTCATAACTTGTGTTTAGTGATGTGTTACATCTGTGCCTTCCTGTTGTGACAAGTCTAATTAGATTTTTCTCAAAACAGAGTATTCTTCTAATTTCGCAAGTTGAACTTGGGAGTCCAAACTCACAATAGCCTATACTAAAATTTGCAATAAGGACAACAGTGTTCTTGCTGATATCAAAAGCTGTTTCTATTTAATTAATTCCATTTAAAGGTGCTAAACACAGGACTTCTATTGTCTCTCAACGGCTCTCAACATGGTGATGGCGAGCCGGACTGCTTGCAGCTAATGGTGCTAACAGCGCTAACAGCGACAAACAGTGTTTACCGAAGGGTGGGTGCTATATGCTTCCGCGATGATGCTGTCGGTCAGAATGCTGTTGGTCAGAACAGCATTATCAGCTGTAATCGTCGTATGACAGCGAAGCAGCGCGTCGGCTGGGAGCTAGCAAGTGGGGCACGCTCACATGCACTAAAAGCATGCGCAGCCAGCCCGCCAATGTCAACAAAGCACAGAGAAGCTCTGATTACAACACACACAGAGGGAGAGCTACTTCATTCTCTGCTCAGGTAGACATTACTCTATATTTTTACATAGACAATAGCTGTTTGCTGCTATATTAATGCTCTGGATATCGAATAGAGGACATTTAACTGCCTATTTTACAAAATGTAATATCCTTTAGACCCTTTCACAGTTTGTAAACAATGATAAGGTACGTAAGTATGCGCACGCAGTTTGGCAACAGAAGTACAGTAGAGAAGCTTTAAGTGACTGTAATCAATTAGTTCTATTAACAATGGATCACATGGTTACTTGTATATGAAAGGTGCATGCTCGTAGTGATAATCTGCAGCTGTTTCCAAAACTTTACTGTTTCGGCCACTTTACACTAGGCCTACCTGCCTAGCACCAAACAGAAACGTTTAGATACTAGCTGGTGCTTTGGAGCATTTTTTTCTAAGGAGTAGGTGGAGACCAAAAATAGAGCTAAAACAATATCTAATTTTTAAATGCTATAAAGACTACCGATACAACTCATCTCCCAAATCATCCTGGACAACATTGGACACAGTCACTGCCACGTTGTTACCTGTGTAGGACTATGCCTCTGCTCAGACATTGCATATGATTGATACAGCTTACCATGCTTACCATACCCTTAGATTCATCGCCAACTGTAAAGGCTTGACTCACCACTGTGAGTCAAGTGAGCTCTGGCAACCTGCAGGCACACACACTGGTATACTTTTATATACAAGGCAATTTTTTGGGCTGCTCCCATCCTGGGAGCCCAGGAAGAATATCTGCTACAATGCTGTAGCTGATGGGGATCCTAATAAACTAAACTAAACCATCCTATCTATGTATTTATATTTCACAGAAGAACGCTGGACTGTACTTTTTGTGGTCACAGGACTTTGACATGTTGTCTTTACCAAATATTCGTACAGAGAGTGGGAAAAGGGCATTTAGGTATTCCACACCCTCGGACTTTAATACATTGCAGATGTTTTAAAACTCCATGATTTCTTTGAATGTTTTTTAAAACCATTTGGAAAGCCTGGAGACAGAATCTTTGGGGTCTCAGTGCTTAAATTGATATTTTCGATGTGTGGCTTGTACTGCATCTTGGGATGCTATATATTGTTGTATTATCTGTTCTTCTGTCTTGTGTCTGTTTACAAGTTGTGTATGGTATGCTGCTGCCTATCTTTGCCAGGGCTCCCTTGAAAGAGATTTTTGATCTCAATTGGACCTATCCTGGTTAAATTAAAACACTCCGTTTGGACCGTATACTTCAATGTGGACTGACTGCTCTAAGAAGGGTCTATTAGCAAAGGTTTCAAGATCTTGAGTCTACTTTCTAACTTCTATTTTACTTTCTGTTTCAGGGGTCCTTCATAAAGTCTCTCATCTTGGCTGCCTTGGCTCTGGGAAACTCTGGTTTCCTAATGGCCTTGCTGTCTTCTATTGCGGAAGTGTGACATTTAATGGCAAAGAAACTCTAACTTTCAAGACCATGACCATTTTTAAAAGGTGACTTTCTATGCAAGGCTTGGAATACCTGTAAAATTCCAAGTTCAGCAAGGCCTGATAAGAGGAAGAAAGAGGACCTTTTCACGACAAACACACAATCATTATTTAAAACCAAATCTATGTTTCTTTTTGTTTATATTCAGATTGTTGGTTGTATTTGTGTAGTTATAAGTTTAAGTTATTCCTATACATTTCTAATTCAATGTTCATATTCTAATTTTATTTTAAGTGGCATTTTTAATGTTCAAAGGTGCTATTGATTGAGGCACATTGATAACATTGATAACATTTAGCTACTAGATGTTGCATTCTCACTCCACCGTTCCATTGCATTCACTTCACAACAAATGGTTACCAGTTCATTGTACAACCTGCTTATTTAATGGTCGAGTGGAATATGTATGCACCCCTACACTTGAATTACAATATGCTGAAAGGTTATTGTGGAATTTTTGCCCAATGATGCCAAAAAAAATGTTGCCTACTGGAGCTTTAATTAAGTCCAACTGAAGTTAAATTTGTTTTTGTTTGCTACAGTAACATATCTGCTCACTTGTCCTGTGTTCTCCTTCCGGAAAAAAATCAGAAAGCATAAGATTGAAATGATATTTTATATATTAATTATGGTTTTCTTTTTTTTGGTTTCCCGATGGCGCCATGGATGTATGGATGGCGCCCTCTACGTAGATGGGGACCTTATTTTGATTCAGCCAATCAAATCTTGCATAACGTAGTAACGTCAGCGTTGTATCACAGGCAGAGCAGACGGTCACACTGAGCCAGACAGCAGCTCCACGACAACACAAGAGCCTCAGACTCACTAGCTTTTCCTGCTAAAGTCTGCTTCTTATCTCACTTACAAACATGAACACACGTCTTGTCCTGCACCTCAGCTTGTTGAATGAGACAAACAGTCATCGGGGAAAGTGCACTGTTAATGTCAGTTTGCGGGCTAGATAGCACATTACATGTAAATGTAAATGTCCGTTAAAGGACGTGGTCCTTCTTCAACAACACGCTGTCTGCCCACCACATGTATGATCATCCATTTGTTTGTTTGTTGCTTGAATATACTATGTGACTATAGTGCCCCAAGGCTTATGTTGTGCAGTGTTTGTCTTATCTGTAACTGTTACGAATAAAAATTGGCGTGACATCACATTGTACTGTACATCAGTGTGTTACGTAACATTCTTAACCCGAGATAACACTGCATGTAAATCAGTATGACATCACAAATCACAGCTTTTCCATGCCTTGTGTGGAACACAAGGACTGTGAAATGCTGCGAAGACATCACACACAGCATCACAGTGATGCAGCAACGATCGCAGTTAGACAATGAGCCTGTAGAAGATTATCAAGTTGAGTTATACGTCAACAAAAAAAACCAACAACACGCTAATCCTCTGAAAGGTTGGATAAGACGGTCGCGGATGACAGATGTGCTTTACTTTACTACGCATAATGAAAGAGTGTGTGTGTGTGTGTGTGTGAGAGAGAGAGAGAATATTGTGTATGCCCGTATCCGTTCTATAATAAGTGTGTCAGTGTGAGGCTGAACATGTGTGTGTCGCAAATGTCGCTAAAGCCGCTGTTTTCTGATTGGCTACTGCCCACACACACTCAATATGCACCCCGCTGGCACTGAGATGTGTGCGTGAGAGAGAGAGAGAGAGAGAGAGAGAGGGGGGATATAAAGGGGAAAGACAGGAATAATATAAGAGAGAAGAGAAATAGGAATAGAAACAGAACTACTCATGGCTTTCATACCAGTGTAACCAGAGTTGACATCACACCACTTTAACAGCTGGAACAGCAGGTGAGTCACACCTCTCCTTGTGTTTTCAGTGCGCTTGCTTGGCTCGAAAGTTTTTCTGAGGCCTAACACGTTGACAAGACTAGGGATGAATAACTGCTACAGGAGATTGTTGTGGTTTTTCTGTGTGCTTTCTACATTTGAGAAGAGATTCATTCAAGGTGTTCTGTTGTGAAGCTCAGGTTTGTATGTTATGATGATGAGTATGATGATGATATTCTTGTCCAGGTGTGTGTGGTCTTTTCATTATGAAGAAGTCTGAGAGTTGACAATTTGTATTTATATTTTATATTGTGTTAATATTTCCTTAAACCTAAGACCAAGCCAAATCAAGGACAACACATTGCAGCTCCAGTTTGTCTTAAAGAGTCAGAGACAGTCAACATGATACATGGCATTGTTTTGTCTTTTACATGTTCCATCCAACAAATTCCTTTTGAATCTAACAAATTCCCTTTATCAAACTTTTCACCCCAGTCATGAAATGATCTACTTTAACATCAGTTGTCAAAGTCAGGTTCGGTTGTCAGTCCCTCCAAATCCAGAATGAGCTTCTTTCTAGCAATTCCTTGTTGCACAAATGTCCAACAATCCTCAGTAAAGATGTAGATTTGTCTGCACCAACAATGGCCTCAACACACATGACAAGATGCTTCCTTGAGCAACTCATATGCAGAACAAGCAGGACAAGATTTTGGTATCGGAGGCGTTCTGGCTTCAATTTGTAGTCCGAGTATTGACCAATCACATTCGAGCAGGCTTTGGTTGAATGCAGATTAACAGTCCGTGTGGAGATTAAAAGAGGCAGAGTGCTTTTGCTGAAATGCAATCTGGGAATCCACCGGTTATCGTCTGACGATGATTTAGCTTTTTTATTGGTTTAAAATAAGCTTGTAAACTGGCTACTTGAAACAGTCCGGTCGAACACGTCATCTCTCAACTCCATTCTTGCTTCTCAAGTCGCCAATCAGACCGTAAATACTTGACAGGAGCACAGAAAAGGACGTCTTGATATGTTGGATTACAAAATATCTGCATCCTAATGTTATGTACTGTACAACATTGCTCCATAAGCATCAGAGAAACAATTGAATTTGATCCATGTGTCATTATGATACCTACAGCATGTGAAACAAAGCCTACTGGTGGCCTTTTATCTCTTAACCCTTAAGGGCTGAATGCCTCATGGCTCGATTGATCTGTGAGTGTTGAATACAGGAAACACTGTTGGTAAGCGCGCATAATGAAAGAGCGTGTGTGTGTGTGTGTGTGTGTGTGTGTGTGTGTGTGTGTGTGTGTGTGTGTGATAGAGCTAGCAGCACAGTGTCATCTAGCTGTGACCTTGTACTGGATCTCATCTACTAGTCAAGAGAATAGCATGTAATGATTTACACTGTTGGAAAAATCCAATAAAGCCATTTTCATACATCACATAAAAGTAGGATTACAGCCACATATGGGACTGCTTGATTAAAACTGATCCAGTCAGTGACCTCTGATATGACGTGATGGCATAGGCGCCGGAAGGCGATAATGTCTATATGGCGTCTAACATGTTGGACATTTATCCAGTCATAATCAACCGTTGTGTGGCCTAATTCAAATGAAATCAAAGTGTTCTGACATCCAGCCTGCTGCAGTTTCATAATGATCTGAAAATATTTTTTACGCTTCTCAACGGGTGGGTAAAGGTGGCTCGCAGCTCTGACCGTGAGTTCTACAGCCGCCATCGCCCCTGACTTTGACCATTCCCGGCGTTCCCTGTTTCTGTGAAACGGGGCGGACTGTCGTCAGGGAGCATCAGGGATCTGTGGCAATTTCGGCAACCCATCCGACCCATCTTGAAACGCGGACCCTTTCTGAATAAATTGTTTACAAGTTCTTCACAGATCTAGACTCTTCATTTTCCTCTCAAAGTGCACCACAGTGATTCATTTACCTTTAAAATATACAACATTTTCTCACGGGGGAGCATGACCTCGGACACCCACCATAGTCTCACAAAATCCCGAGAGAGACTCTGTATTATGTGCCGTTATTGTCCAATCACCGCAACTTTTCCGCAAATTTGACGGATCACTTCCTGATCAGAGAGGGGGAGAGAACGGGAGATGGGGAGACAGAGACAGGTGATCAGAGAGGGGAGAGGACAGGAGATGGGGAGACAGAGACAGGTGATCAGAGAGGGGAGAGGACAGGAGTAGGGAGGCAGAGACAGGTGATCAGAGAGGGGAGAGGACAGGAGTAGGGAGGCAGAGACAGGTGATCAGAGAGGGGGGAGGACGGGAGATAGGGAGACAGTCAGCTGCAGCTGGACTTTCAGTGCCACTAGCCAGCGCTGCAGTAACGTTACTGATCTCTGTTTCAGCATCAATTTATGAAATGGACTGTTTTGTCCTTGATTTCAACATTGTAAAACTCATCTTTATATCCAGGAACAATACAATAGTGTCCCCTCTTTTCTTTTCTTCTGTCCTGTGTCTCCTCAGTCTCCGTCTTTCACGGTCTCTCTACTGTTGTATCTGTATAACTAAGCCGAGCCGACCAACATGGTGACGTCACAGGCTGGAGTACTGCAACATAGCGGCGCTCTGAAACCATTTCTTTTAAATGCTGACATTGGTCATGTTTGTTATATAATAGTTCATTAGAGTGGAAATCCATTTAGTAAACCAGCTTAACTTGGTTGAATTTCCACTTTAAAGTTATTATTTCAGCTATTATCAGTGTGTGTGTATTTTCTTTTTAGTAGGGGTGATGGTAGTAGTATCTATTGATATAGTTGTTAGTAGAATTCTTCTTATTATCAATGTTATCTAATGAAAATAATAAATATTTCTATTGTTTTTATTATTATCAATATTGCCATCTCTGCTGTTTTATTGCTATCACTTGTATTGTTGTTACAGCTACTATTATCTATACTATTAACGGTTATATGACTCGCTCAATCTAATTGATTAATATATTGAGCAATTCATTTATTTGTTTATTTTTTTCTAAGCATCTCTGAAATTCAGTCTGAGGGAAAAATGTTTTTATTTGTTTTATTTGTTTTATTTGATCGTTTCTCATTTCTTTATTGCTGTCCTTTATTGATTATTCTTATTTTTGTTTCTCTTTACCTTTGTCTTTATTTATCTATTAATTCTCTTTTTCCTCTTTTTAAACTACATTAGTCAATCTATTCTCTGTCTTCTAGTATAATATGCTGTTATAGTAACTATTTTTTTTTATAGTAGCTATTAACTATAGTAGCTGTTAATAGTAACTATTAACAATGAAACTGTTATGCATTGTCTTCTCACTAAATTAAAAAAAAGAAGAATTCAGTTTAGACATTTAGACTTTTTACAACATACCTCAGGGTCACCAGTTAGAATTTGCCCATTAAAGACATCATGTACTATAATCTGTAGCATTACTGTCGTAGAAAACAGCTCCAACTAATCATTATATACTGCGTTTTAAAAAAATATTGTGCCAGAGCTGTCCAATACACTTCAAGGTTTTTATTTCTATTAAGGGTTAAGAGCAGATTGTGGCCAGATTAAAGCCCAAGTCATTACATCAACAGTCTAGTTTGGTGGCAGTTCAATGATGGTTTCCTATCTGAAGGTCAAATCTGGGGTTTGATTCCCAGTGATGTCTCCCTCTCTGTCTGTTCATCTGTCTGTCTGTCTGTATCCCTCTCTAATCTCTAGTCCTTATGCAGGGTGACTGGCACTCAGTACTTTGTAGTGTGTGTGTGTGTGTGTGTGTATATGTGTATGTGTATGTGTGTGTGGTCTGTTCAGCCAGATGTGATCTTGTGTGCAGACACTGGAACCTCACTTCACTTAGCTCACAAACTCTCTCTCACATACACATACACACACACATACACAGGTCCTGTTTACACCTGGCATTAACATGCCTCTTGAATGATCCGAAGTTTATTCACCTAAAAAAAACCAATTATCTGTTGTGTTACAGACGTCTCTTTCCCAATGTGAGTCTATGGGAAAAGTCTTTTTGGTCCCAATGGCTTCATGTGATGGACACGGAAGTTGTAGTACCGCCATTTGGCCACTATGTAAAATTTGCTTCAAAGCCCGGCATGGCACACAAACATAGGGCCACATTGAGGAAAAAAAAAATATTAGATTTAGAAAATAAAGTCACAATATTACAGAAAAAAGTCGTAATTTAATGAGAATAAAGTCATATTATTTCAAGAAACCTTTTGTTATTTGTGAAACCTAAACTAAAGTATAACTTCACAAGATGCTCCACGTTCCTCATTTTCACACAGGCGGCACACTGCTCTATTTCCCCTCTAAAATAACACTTTTTAAAACAATTTGTACTTCATAATATCATGACTTTATTCTCATAATACTATGACTTTCTTTCTCTTAAACTTCTGACTTTACTCTCATAATATTACGACTTTTTTCTCATAAACTTATGACTTTATTCTCATAATATTATGACTTTTGTTGTAAACTTATGACTTTATTCTCATAATATTATGACTTTTGTTGTAAACTTATGACTTTATTCTCATAATATTACGACTTTTTTCTTGTAAACTTATGACTTTATTCTCATAATATTACTTTTTTTATCGTAAACTTCTGACTTTATTCTCATTATATTCCGACTTTTGTCTGGTAAACTTATGACTTTATTCTCAACATATTACGACTTTCTTTCTCTTAAACTTATGACTTTATTCTCATAACATTATAACTTTTTTTCTTAAACTTATAACATTATTCTCAACATATTACGACTTTCTTTCTCTTAAACTTATGACTTTATTCTCATAACATTATAACTTTTTTCTCTTCAACTTCTGACTTTATTCTCATAATACGACTTTTTTTCTCGTAAACTTATGACTTTATTCTCATAATATTACAACTTTTTTCTCTTAAACTTATGACTTTATTTTCGTAATATTCTGACTTTATTCTCGACATTTATTGATCTGTCCTCAGTGTGGCCCTAATATACTCCGTCCTATCACCATACCAGTCCAGTCACACTGGGATGGTGTTCCATCCCTACAGGCCTATAGCCTACTTGTTCAGATGGCTATCTTTTACAGTGTTGGAGGCTGGAGGGCGGGAACGGATGCAAGGGATGCAGCACGCGCGTGCAGAGGGATGACAGATAGAGAGAGAGAGAGAGAGAGAGGGAGAGAGAGAGAGAGAGAGAGAGAGAGAGAGAGATGTACAATAGTGTGCCAATACAGATTGATCCGTTCCGCTCTAATTCCCGGCCCAGGTCGATCCATCCTTCCTCTCTCTCTCTCTCCCTCTCTCCACCACACACACACACACACACACACGCGCCGCAGCCGTCAGCCTGCATGCGTCCCTCCTCGCGCCAGCGGGTGGCCGCCTGGCTGCTCGCGCTGCCGCCGCCGTTGGGGAGAGGTGGAGAGGAATGCGCGCGCCGCGGCCGCCTGGAGATGATCTCGTTCTGGCTGCTGTGCTGGAAGCTGTTGGTAGGTAAATAACGAACACATCAACAAACAAACAACAACAACAACAACACCTGTCCCCCTCTCCCTCCCCCTGCATGTCCGTGTCCTGCTCAGCGTGCGGTGCAGGTGTTGTGGAGCAGCGTGTTTAGCAGAGGTGTGTATGCGCGAGGCTGGCTATACAGTTTAGCTCGAGCTACCATCAAAGAGCCCAGCTTTCTTGGCTGCTGCATGCGCGCTTATCTGTCACGATTTTGGTGCTTTGCCCGCTTTGAGGATGCTGTGTTGCTGTGTGATGTAACAGTGTTGTCTGCTGACTGCAGGATCTCATCAGGAGGATGAGGGAGAGAGGAGAGAGGGAAATGTTGAATGTTTACTGAATGATGAGGCGACATATATATTCACTGATGCCTCATGTCTTCCACACATGATGTCTAAAGCTGCTCTGTAATCCTCCCACACACACACACACACACACACCCACACAGAGGTGTCTGATTAAATGTTGCTGATGAGAGGCTGTCTCCAGCTGTTGATGGAGGAGAGGTTTGAGGCTAGAAGTTAATTCACTTTACGGGCAATTTAATTCTGTGTAGAAATCATCTGTTTTAGATGTGGAGTTCAAAGAGAAGTTGTGTAAATTGAAAGAGGTCAGATAGATCCTCTGGATGATCCTAAAGGTCACTGGTTGAGATCCAGGCCAGCAGTGATGATCGGAAGTGTGGATTAGAGCCGAGAGCTTCTGCGTAACTAATAACTCTCCAATCCTTTCCCATATGCTGTGACTTCTCTGAAGAATTTAGCTATAAATTGATTGAATGATCGCAGAAGCATCTATGCAACTGTCATTAAATGTCCTTTATAACTCCTCCATAGCGAAAATGTGAATGTTTTTATGCTCACAATGTCTGCTGTATATTTGAATTTATGTCTTATTTTTAAATGGTAAATGGACTTTGCATTTATTATATAGCGCTTTTCTAGTCTTATGATTAAAATATTTAATTGTGATTAATTGCAAATTTATCTGTTCAAAATGTACCTAAAAGGGAGATTTGGCAAGTATTTAATACTCTTATAAAACATGGGAACATATGCTGCTTTATGCAAATGTATGTATAGATTTATTATTGGGAATCAATTAACAACACAAAACAATGACAAATATTGTCCAGAAACCCTCACAGGTATTGTATTCAGCATAAAAAATATGCTCAAATCATAACATGGCAAACTGCAGCCCAAAAGGCAACAACAGCTGTCAGTGTGCTGACTTGACTATGACTTGCCCCAAACTGCATGTGATTATCATAAAGTGGGCATGTCTGTAAAGGGGAGACTCGTGGGTATCCATAAAACCCATTTACATTCACTGATCTGGAGGTCAGAGGTCAAGGGAACCCTTTGAAAATGGCCATGACAGTTTTTCCTCGCTAAAATTTAGCGCAAGTTTGGAGCGTTATTTAGCCTCCTTCACGACAAGCTAGCATGACATGGTTGGCACCAATGGATTCATTATTTTTTTTTAGTTTCACATGATGCCAGTATCTTTACTCTAAAAATTGCAAGTTGCGTTAATGCGTTAAAGATATTAGTAAAGTTAAAACGAATTTGCGTTAACACGTTATTATTAACTTTGACAGCCCTACTTACAAATCCCCGTGTCATTCATATGTCATTTGGTCTGTTTTATATGGAAAAGGGAGGGATTTAGGACACAACTTAAGGATTTAATAAAAGTGCATAATTCTGTAGTTTTAGTTATCTAAACCTTAAACCAAACTATAACCAGTTCTGTGCTCATTTCATTTACAAAAAGCACTGACTAACTACGTCATCCTGGCGACAGGGATGGATCAGAAAACAGTCATATTGGTCTTTTTGGAACAAAGAACCTATTCTGTTGGTTTGGTGTGAGGACTTTTTTGGCTATTGCAGATCATGGTTCTGCTACTGCGTGGCATGTTTTGTGTGTCTGGTGGGTTATTTAGAACAAACTTGACAGGACAGATGTCTTTATTTTTTTGTCTTATAACAGCCCAGCGACTGGTGCTTTCATCCAGTCAGTTGAAGAGAGGGTTCACGCTGATGTTTGAGCGATGAAGAGAGCTGTTAGTCATTGGCTGCGTGCGATGAACTTAAAATGAAGCTTGCTCCCAAGAAAATGTCTATTGAGCCTTTGCCAGATCACTCGTAATGGAGAGCTGGAGTTTCAGTGCATCTGTATGATGAACGTGTGTCATTCAGAGATTCAGAGGCGTTACTGATCTTTTCATAAATGGTTGAATTTCGTCTTCTGTAGCTGGGCTGTGACACGTGTTAACTGAAAAGAGAACTGACTTTAGCAGCTCGCCTGCCTCTGCAGCTATACTTAGTGTTACCATAGCAACACCTTTCGTCTGTCACCGGCACATGCCTGGAACGACAGACCATAATAATCTGCTAACCCACTCACAGCCAACGCACTGCCACCATGGTAACAATGTGAAGACTTGAGTTAACCCATCACACATTAACAGGGCATATTATGCACTGCTGTGATCGACTCTACTGTGTGTATGGATTGAGTGTGTCTGTATGTGCATATGACTGTATGTGTGTCAGGGGGGGCTTACTAATACACTAATGATCCAGCTCAGTATTGAAGTTGATTTTGCTATTTCCTTTTACTTTTAATATATTCCAAACAAACCACATTTGTTGCTTACATTAAGCAATACAGCAGTTTAACAATTATTCAGGTTAAATCACTATTATATCAATATGTGGCAGAGAGAAGCATTAAAATGAAATATGTGTGAAATTTTGCATAACGATGTGTATAAAATGATTTATGGAAGCCCATTACTCGCAGGAAAAGAAAAAAAAACTCATTGTGAATCCAATAGTCGTCAAACTTTTGACTCTCTAAATCAAAATTACGACACTTTTAGATAATTCAAAAGTCAATAAGGGCGTTTTCATATTATCTCCCCCCTCTCCCTTTACACCCTCTACAAATTTTGAAAAATGTTCTTAACCGATAACTGACCCTCGTTAACCGATTATTAACCATTAACCTACAACATTTGTGCCTCGCACCAGCTGCAGGAGCACAACAGATATTGGTTGACAGGAGTCCCCAGTTCACCCGTCCGGGAGCGTTTTATTTAGCAGCTACGATGCTGCGTGTAGTGTCGCGGACATGCAGCCACTTTCCCAGTAAAAGTCTCCACCGCACATTTAGTTTAGTTTAGCAGGTTGTCAGCTGTGTGTCCGCCTGGCGTAACAATATTTTGTCTGCTCGGCATAACTTTGGCGAGTGGCCAACAAACAGTGTGTATTTGTGCTACGTTAGCAGCTCTAGCATTGCCGGAGGCTTCGTGCTCGCCGCCGCACACGTAGGCTGCGTAACTTTAGCGAGTTTCCAACAGACCGCGTGTGTGTTGGTGGTGAGTGTGAGGTTGTTGGTGGCGTTCTAGCTGTGAACGTAGGTGTAGCAGTGTGTGTACAGTTTATTTGTCGGTGAATAAATGCTATGAAACTACAACTCCTCCGCTCCGCTCAAGCGAGCCGGAGAGACCAGAGCCGACTTCCTGTATCCTGCAACTCTGGCTCCGCCTCTTAAGGTGGGCTGTTAAGGTGGACCAGCTTTTCTCCTTAAAGTGACGAGCCGCTCCTCTGAACCGCTCAGCTTTTTAATTAATTATTAACATTTCTTTTAAAAATGATTTTAAAATGCTTAATCTCGGTTAACGGTTAAACGGTTAATTATGGACATCCTTAGTTTTGACTTGTCTCATAATTATGATTTAGTAATTCAAAAACTTGACGTAGCATTTTTCAATTTTGACTTCCTGTTCCTGACTTTGACGTAAAAAGTCGAAATTGTGACTTGGCCTTTCATAAATTTGTCTCCCGAGTATTTTTATTTGGTAATTATTTTTTGTCAGGAATGGACCTCCATACGCTTATTTTATTAATAACCACAAAATGTTTGAAATGTATTGTTTTGTGTCCACAGAGAGCAACAGCTGGGCTAAGGAGGACAGCAGAGCTAACGGACGGTAACCAGGACAACGATAGCCCCGGCGACAGTAACCCTGTCGACGACTCTCCCACTCCTATACAGCCGGCGGATCCGGTTACCATGGAGATCAGCTCGTCGCCACCGCTAACAGACATGGAGAGAGAAAACTTGGTTAGCTGGCGCAGCCAGGAAGTAGAGGAGCTCCATTACCCAGAGGTCCATGGGGTGAAGCAGGAGGGAGAAGAGGCTGCAGAGAAAGAAAATGGAAAAGGAGATGAGGATGAGTGTGACTATCTTGTTTTTGAGATAGGAGAGCGGAAGGGAAGGTACGAAGGAGGAGAAAGTGAAGGAGGACAAGACACCGAGAGAGGAGGAGAGGAGGGAGAAGATGGAGGAAGAGGAGAAACAGAAGGAACGGAAGAAGGGAGTGGAGAAACAGAGAGGGAAGATGGAGGAAGGGGAGACACAAAAGAAGAGGATGCATGGATAGGAGAGACAGGAGGAGAGATGAGAGACGATGCTCTGTCAGAGCTCCTATTCATCTGTGGCAGCCCAGCGTGTCCTTCATCATCAGAGCCCCTGATTGTCACCTCAGATCCTTCAGAGCAGCCTGCAGCGGCCATGTTGCATGAGGCCTGGGGTCACGACCTCAGCAACAGAGATGACCTTAGCGACAGTCACCTTAGCGACTGCCTCCAAGCGGAGCTGGCTATCGTGTACTCGGACAGCGACGCAGGGGAGGACCAATGGGCCGGCTTCGCGCCCTGTGATGTCACCGACCAGGAAGAAGCAGGTGGAGGGATTCATGATAGCATCGGTGATGGAGAGAGCAAGGAAGAGGAGAGAGGAGGAGACGGTGAGGAGAGAAGGGAAGAAGATGATGAGGCAGAAGCAGAGAGAGGAGCACAGGAGAAGAGAGAGGAGGCGGTAGAGGAGGAGAGGAGTGGAGGCAGGGATGATGATGAAGAGCAGATGAGGTCGAGGAGAGATCTGTTCCTGAGGTCTCCTTCTCTCAGCTCCTCAGCCAGCTCCACGGACCCCGACAAGAAGGTAAGACCCTCCCTCTCTTCATGGAACATTCGGGAACATTTCCAATTTATATCTTCCCCCACAGAAGATGGGATGATTAGTGAAGGTTTCAAAGGTTTCAAACTTTATACCACTCATCTTTTATGCCCTGTCCAGTAGCCCTAGGAATTACATTCATATTGAATGTCAGCTTGAAAGCGAACACAACTGTGTTGATATGCATAAGAAAAGTAGGAAAGGGCTTCAGATAGCGCCGAAATCAATAAACAAATAAAACAAAACTGTTACAAACTAGAACTTAAAATCACAGCTGAGCTGGCAAACAACAAGATATAAACAAGAACTAAAACCAAGGTCTGAAATGAACTTTTTTCACTTCCTGCCACTGTGGCAGACAGGTATTTTTTTTTGTCTTTCACTAAGTTGTTATGAAGTTAAACAGGTCCTAATTCTCTCTCTATTATCTATTTTATATTACTGTGAAAACATCTCCTAACAACTGGATTTATTCAAGCTTCTCGCCAAAAACATAATTTTACGTGATTACATTTGAACACATCATGATAACATTGCAATTTACCACCCAATAGTTATTTTTCCTGAGCAGACTTTGAACGCCTCACAATAATAACTGAATGGCACCCCCGTTAACGTTAGTATCTCTGTCATTTAGCCAGTCAGGACTGTGCTGCTAACGGCTGCTAACAGCTAACGTTACTAACTCTCCCCCTGCTGATTTAAACACAGATTTGTTGTTCACAGTGTCATTTTATCAGGTAAAATAGGGTGCACCCCCTCAGGTTTAGTAGCGCCATGCTGTTGAGCGCTTTTTTTTCTCTTCACCGTGGCTCCGGTCCCAAACACACTGAAACATGATACAGCGTGAGTATGCGTCATTGTGCAGTGTAACTGTTGGAAAGCATCCATACAGAGGAATCGATAGACACAGAGGCATGAGATGCCAAGAAAGACAACTACTGTTCTCTATTCCCATCACTAGCATTTCCCTGCCTGCCAAAGTGGCCAGTGTCCTGATGATTTCATCCGCCACTGCCAACAATTTGCCCGCATTTGGTGGGTGGCGGGTGCTAATTTCAGACAAAAGTGGCAGCCACCCCTTCACCTAATGTATCTAAACATCTGAAAATGACAAACTAAAAGTGCAAAGCGATATGTGCCCTAAAATTAAAGCTAATCCCTAGCCCAGTCCCAAACAAATTACAAATGCTTCTATAGTTATTTAAGACCCAGATTACCATCAAACAACTAATAATACACAATGTACTCAATACAATCAAGTTAGTCAATTTTACGCAGAGTTAAACTACAACGAAGAAGCATCAAGGTGGACTGATCTATGGAAATCACAGCCACCGTGCCGTTGAACTCCGGGTCTCTTTTATGCGTCTCAAATGGCTTCCGCCCGGCCACAGAGTGGTGGACAGCAAATTGAACAAATCTAAACCTAATTTATTAAAGCTTTTGTTCTTTCTAGCTCTGCTTTTCCTGCAATGTGTGAAACCCAAAGTGTTTCCATACTTTACTGGATGTGTAATGTTTATCACTTTAGATTTAACATGTGAGGGTCGTATCCACGCAGACCCTCCAACGTTTTCTCCTTTCTTGTTTTGGCTCGCTGCGGTTTGTTTTGGTTGATGGATACGGAACGGATATGACGTCACATTACTCAGACTACAACAATAAAAGCGGTAACTTCCTTCTACCTCCACATAGACTCAAATGGAGCAAATATATTGATCCTGGTATTAAAACATCTTTTCAAAATCGGAAAAAAAATAAATGAAATCGTGATACATAGGTGAATCGATTTTTTTTCCCACTCCCACTATACAGACAGACAGCGTCATGTGTGAATCCTCCAATACTTCAGTCATATTTTCATATTCTCCCTTGTTCTCTGAAGGTCTTCATCTTGTAGCACATTTGAGAATGAATTCAGTCACTGTCCAATAGTAATAAAGCGTGTGTATTAAAATGCTTTTCTAAGGTGGGTTCCTTCAAACGTCTGTTTTGAGACTGAAAACTATCCCCTACTTTACTGTATGTGTTTGGTAATCTAATCCTGAGCCTGCTCTCTCCTGTCAGGTTCCTGTAGATTTCTGTGTCCAACAAGAGACCTACAGTGAAAACGTCTCCACTGAGCATGTGGACTTCCTGTTGGCCCGCCAGCAGTGGAGGAAGATGGAGGAGGAGGTCAAAGGTCAGCCAATCCCCAAACCAGGGCTCAGAGCTCAGGGGAGCTTCCAGGGCACCCACACTTCACTGTATCCCCCCACACGCAGCCCCCGACTCAAGCACAGGTATGAAATACTGGAGCTACTAATTGCGATTTTTTTGTTTGCAATTTAATAAATGATAACATCAGTCCTTATTTTGAATGGTTGCTGCTTTATTAGAGAGCATGCTGTAGAGCTGAAACAATCAGCTGATAAAGCAATTAGCCTCTTCCCCTCCTTGAGGGCCATTAGTTAACTTTATTTTATTCAGAGGCTATAGTGGGCTCAGTTTTAGAGCTAAGAGTTAAGATACTGGTATCATATGAAACTAGAAAGCCAAAGGAATCCATCGGTACCAACCATGTCACACTAGCTTGTCAGCAAGAACGCTAAATAACACTACGAAGTTCCGCAAAATTTTGGCGAGGAAAAACTGCCAATTTTTCAAAGGGGTCCCTTGACCTCTGACCTCAAGATATGTGAATGAAAATGGGTTCTATGGGTACCCACGAGTCTCCCCTTTACAGACATGCCCACTTTATGATAATCACATGCAAATGTGTTATATTCTCCAATTCTAAAATGTAATGTAATATTTCTGCATACTGGGGTCCTTAAACAGTCTTGAATTACATAAATTGGGTATCACTGTAAAGCTGAGACTCTTGTGGATCCAATGAGCCCAACTGTGTTTATGTGTGATGTTAGTCCCAATAGGAGCCATTTCATTGTAGTGAGACCATTTATTGAAATTTGACCTCACTGTGTAAAATGACCTGTGGTGACCTCTAGGATAATCACAGCCTCATGAAACTTTACAGCCACAAACTAGAGACCTAGAGCATTCAGAGGATGGATGGATGGATGGATGGATGGATGGATGGATCAGACTAGAGACCTAGAGCATTCAGAGGATGGATGGATGAAACTAGAGACCTAGAGCATTCAGAGGATGGATGGATGAAACTAGAGACCTAGAGCATATGGAGGATGGATGGCTTTCCTAGCTAGATTGACAATAAGGGGGTTACAGTATGATATTATATTTATTTTCATTTGGAACGTTTAGGGGGGGGGGTTGAAAATATTGCAGCACTCCAGCCCCCTCAGCATCCACAAACCTTCCGATTTCCATTTGATGGAATGGTGTAGCCATAAATACATGAAGTACTTAGTTTGAATATTTCATTCAGTGTTAATATCCTGACATAAATGAAGAACTGGAACAAGTTCATACACAATATAAATGAGTTACTGTCAGATGGAGTAGAGAATTTCTTTTTTGTTTTTTTGTTCAACGGATATTCAAGTTCAACAAAATGTGAGTGTAAAATCAGGGTTTATGCTGTTAGAAATATGTGAATAATAACTGCTGGTAACTAAACAGACAACAGCAAACACTACTGAATTCATTTTAACTTAAGCTGGGTTTCCTCCTGTCCTCTCAAAGGGAGATCCATCCACCAGTACCCAGGGAACCCCCCCTGTCCTCCACCCTGTCCCCCAGTTCAGAGGACTCGGGCCTGGATGACTCGCTGTCATACCGCAGCCCATTGGAGGAGCCAGAGAGTTCGGTGGAGAGAGAGATCCGACTGACTCTGGAGAGAGAGGAGCGCCACCGCAGGGAGAGGGGGGTTATTACACACGGCCTCACTATACCCAGGTAACAACAGATAAACAAGGCAGAAACACTAGTGTTGTTTTGTTTTATGTATTTTTTGTACATTGCAGGTTGAGAGGAGGGATGGGTTGGAGTGATTTTCACAACATGATGAATCTAAGGACGGTCCTTGTGAATGTGACCCCATCACCAAATGATCCTCAGCTGTACATTTTAACTACAGAACAAACTGTTTACCTAGAGCATTTTAGACTATGATCTTAGCTAGGGGTGTCACAATTTCAATCCTAAATTGATCAAAATGGGGTTCCAAGTTCAACCATGACAAGTATCATTTTATTTTTCTTCGCCGCAGCTAATGCGTGACTCCAAATGACAAATACAGCTGGACTCAAGAAAGACTGACTGGTGTTTTCCTATTGTTCTGTGTTCAGACCCTCCACCCTGCAGACAGGACGATCTCCACCCAGACCTCCAGCCTGCCGCACCCCTACCTTGTCCATCTCCCCATCCCCTTCCTGCTCCTCTTCCCTGCCCCGCTCTGTCTACCATGAAATGACAGCCAACAATGTCATTATCCTGGAGCCCGACTGCGCCAGCTCCGCCTCCAGGAACCGCTTACTCACCTCCACAATCGGGGGCCTCTCCGATTGGCCCACGAGCCAGGATGCGGTGCCTTCCGCCAACGTCATCGTCGTGGAAACCTCCAATCTCATCATTCGCAGCGCTTCCGAATTCTGCCTAAACTCCGCCCCCGTGTCTGTGGAAACGCAGGAGAGCACTTTCTCGTCCAATCCGTTCTTTAAGCTACGCTCCCTCAGCAGCCAATCACTGGTGGAGCAAGAGATCCGCATGGTGAGGCAGAGGGAGGACGAGTGGAGGAGGCAGAGGGAGGACATGTGGAGGAGGAGGAGGGAGGAGGAGTGGAGGAGAGGGAGAGAGAGGTACGACACTGTGCTGGTGTCTCCAGGCCTGAACGATAACGTCAGTTTCAATGGTACGTATACGAATCAGGGCCACTTATCCAAGTATCGGGAAGATTTTTAGGGACATGAACAACTGAACATCCTAGAAACATTTCTGCTGTGTTGTAGTTGTAGCTCGGTCTCGTTCCCAGGGCGTCAAATATAACGTTTTGTCATGGCCAGGGTCTGAAATTAGCACCCACTATCCGCCAAAAACAATTGTAAATTGTTGGCAGTGGCGGGTAAAATGGTTAGGCCATCCGCCACCTTGGCAGACAGGGAAAACGCTAGTGATGGGAATAGAGAATGGTTTCCGTTCAGAACGGGTTCTTAATTGTCTGATTCCTTGTTATCTCATGCCTCCGTGACTATCGCTTCCTCTGTATTGATGCTTTCCCGCAGTTACGCATGTACAATGACGCATGCGCACGCTGCATGTTTCAGTTTGTTTTGGACCAGAGCCACGGCGGAGAGAAAAGAAAGCGCTCAACAGCGTGCCGCTACTAAGCCTGAGGGGATCCACCCTATTTTTTCCCTGATAAAGCGACAATGTGAACAACAAATCTGTGTTTAAATCAACAGGATGAGAGTTAGTAACGTTAGCTGTTAGCAGCCGGTGGGCAGCACAGTCCTGCTTGGTTAAATAATGGAGCTACTAACGTTAAAGGAGGTCCCATTGAGTTATTATTACGAGGCGTTCACAGTCTGCTCAGGAAAAAAGACTATTGGGCGAAGGTAAATTATCATTTAAATTATCATAAATTATCATGATGTGTTCAAATTTAATCTCGTAAAATTAAGTTTTTGGTGAGAAACTTGAATAATTCCAGTTGTTTGAAGGAGATGTTTTCACAGCAATATAAAATTAATATTAGAGAGAGAATTATGGTCTGGTTAACTTCCTATCACTAGCTCTAAGCAGCTTGCTAAAATTTGTTTAATCAAAGCAAATACTGAAATAATAATAATCATTTGAATTGTGTGGTTTTATGCAAACAGCCGCTATAGATGACAATAACAAAGTACAGTACAGTACTGTGAAGAGTACCCTCCCACCCCAGAAAAATAGGGCTTCCCCAGAAGCTACAGTATGGTGTAATTCCAACACTGGAATTTACCATGCATATAATGTTTTTTGTGTTAAATATATCGAACATTGAATAACTCCGATGTAAACCCATCAGCATCCATATTAGACACTCAGAGCAACTGAGTCAGGAGTCAGGTGACGTAGCATAAAGTCCGGGTAGGGAGGAGGTAGGGGTGGATGGATGGGTCAAACCAAAAATCAACGTTGACTTATTTTGTTGTTATTGTTACGTAAGTATGTTAAGTAAAGTACTTATTTTAACCCAAACAACAATCTTTTCCTAAACCTAACCAAGTAGTTTTGTTGCCTAAACCTAAGTGACACCAAAAGGGTCCTGACCAAGCGTCCGTATGTGATATGAGTTGGGAATGAGAACGGGTTGGTAGTTCAGTTCAAATAATTCACTTTCAAAACTTGTCAAAAGAGGTCATAGAGTTCAACTGAGCACCTACCAAACTGAACCACTGCCCTCCTCCACACCGTTTAGTGATAGCCATTTTGTGGCCCTCGCTTTAATTCAGTAGATTTATAGTTGGGGATTCAAAACAGTGTCAGTAATAGTTCAAAGGTTTGCAGATGATGGTGTGTTTTCACCATTCATAACATTAGTCAATACTGGATACAGAGTGTGTGGGATGAGAAATATATATTTTTAAAAATCTGGTTTCTGTCTGCGATGATCTTATTAAATGATATAGAATAAGATAATTCTGTTTCTGTCTTTTTGATTCCAGTGCCAGAGGTTTCAGACAGATGTGTCTCCTCCCCTTCATCCCCCTCCAGGACCCGCAAAATTGAACGATCCAGTATGTCTTGTGACCACAAGGTTGGCTGACACACACACACACACACACACAAAAACTCTATTTACAGTGCCTGTCTATTTGGAGACAGAGTTGCCTGTTGCAGCCTCTGTATCAAAATGAGTAGGAAGTCTGAACATATACATGTACTGTAAATTAGGGCTGCCAATAATAACGCGTTGACGCAAATTTATATTAACGCTACTAATTTCTTTAACGCAACCTGCGAATTTGACGTTGTAGTGGGCTCAGTTTTAAAGCTAGAATGAAGATACTGGTATCATATGATGAATATATAACCTAAGGAATCCATTGGTACGAACCATGTCATACGAGCTTGTCAGGGAGGAGGTTAAATCTAAACTTACGCTAAATATTTGGCAAGGAAAAACCTTCATGGCCATTTTCAAAGGGGTCCCTTGACCTCTGACCTCCAGATGATTTGAGCATATTTTTTATGCTAAATGCAGTACCTGTGAGGGTTTCTGGACAATATTTGTTATTGTTTTATGTTGTTAATTGATTTCCAATAATAAATATATACACACATTTGCATAAAGCATATTTGCCCACTCCTCCTATAAGAGTATTAAATACTTGACAAATCTCCCTTTAAGGTACATTTTGAACAGATAAAAAATGTGCGATTAACTTGCAATTAATCGCGATAAACTATGGAAAATCATGCGGTTAATCCCGATTAAATATTTTAATCAATTGACAGCCCTAATAGAAATATTGATGAGTGCAGCTTTAATGGTATATGCAGTACACCAACGAGGAAACATTAACATAAGATTTTATTCTCTTACAGTAATATTCACTCAATCATGTCAATGTTCTTCCAGATACAAACATGCACTATAATGACTGTTGGGATGTATGCCGTTACACTGCAGCTGGTTGTATTTCACTGTGTTGGATTGCTTCATGCATCAGTACATGGCATGAAAATCATATTCAAAGTTTCAAATTTTGTTCTTTCGCAATTTCCATGTTGGATAATTGATTTCTTCCTTTACTCATTCATTCATTTGTTATGTTTATTAATTGTGAACTTTCTGATTTGTTAATCAGTTGGACTGATTAATGTTTTAATCCACTAGTTCACAATTTAGCAAATATATCCATTATTCAGCTCATTTTTTCATCTACCCATCACTCTTGCATTCATCGGTCTAATAATTCCCCCCAACTATCCCATCCTCTGTTTATTTATCTTTTGTCCCATCCATCCATCAATCATCCATCCATCCATCCATCCCATAATCCATCCAACCATATCCATTTATCCACCCATCTTGGCTCCAGTGGTTCAGCTGAATCTCCCCCTCCCTCCAGTTCCCCCCTTTCCTCTCTTCAGTACCAAGACGACAGAACGCCATGGCACAGCGATGGGAGGCCTCCCTATTAGCCAATCAGAAGAAGGAGTGAGCAACGACAGCGCTCAGCTGTCAGCCATTTAAAAGCCTAAATGAAATCTTCCTCCTTCTGTCCAGAAACTGTTTGTTAGTTTGTCAAAACTATGGGTTTGAACCAACGGGTCACAACTGTGTTGCCCGTAGGAAGTTAATCCTGAAAATAGAGGACTGTTTCTTTCAGTAAGCTTGGTTTCAAAGATTAACGTTTGGGTTTCCATAATGCTTTAATGTCTGGAGAAGTCCTGCTTTCAAAGTCAAACTGGTCTGTTGCATGACGTCTGAAACAGTATGACACAATGGAACTGCCGGCTACGTCACAGTTTAGACTTTTCTCTTACAATAACCTTTGTGGACTTGTAAGGTCGCTCCCAGGAGGCGTATTATAATATGATAAGTGAGTATAAAATTGCAATCGTAATAATACTACTATTTTTGTGACCCCGATTTTATGTAAACTTTGGAAGCACATTTGCGGTATTCTCCTTTAATATTTAGCCTACAGCACTTTGATTTCTAGATGTTTATGAATTGTACTAGTACAACTGTTGATATTCATTGATTTGTTTTTGTTTTTTTAATATGACTGACTGTAATGCAGTGATTTTCAAACTTTTTTTTCTGAGCAGTCACATTTTAATTTCAGATATTAATTTAGTCTCTATATTTTAAAAAAGATTAACAGCATACAGCATTTATTTTAAAATATTGTAGCTATGCAGAGGTTTGAGAAGGTACATGCAAAAAAATGATTTAGCATGTTGTGTTCTTTTCAGATGACAGTTTTAGATGTGCCAACCCAGACTTTGAAAATCACTGCCTTAGTGAAGTGTTATAATAAGCCATTGATCAAAAGAGTTTGGATGGTCCAGGTTTCCATGTCAGCCATGTTGGCTAAACAGTGCAAGCTGCTAAATGAACAGTATTTGGGTCACAACAGTTGCACAGACTGGCTTTTGCCTCTTCTTTGGAGAGGTTGGTTGTTGCCCAGATAGAGAACGGGGTGCACTTTAGTGGGCTTCTTATAAACAAAGTGGAAAGAGCAAACATGCACTCTCTTTTTTGAGGATATTGTAGTCTCAAAAGTTGTAAGCCATGCTAGTCATCTTTACTCCTTCTTTGGCATGGTATGCATGGCGTACGGCACAGGACATGGGACATTTTTTGATGAAAGCTATTTTTTTTTTTAAAAAAAACAATGAAACATTTATCAGCTAGCTATCTAATGTATGATGTTGCATCACAAATATAACAGTCACAACTGGTGACAGGAAAGCTACAACATAGCGCTACAGGAATGAGTTCTAAAACCTGGTTAGTATTTTAGCACTTACGGTTTCCTCGTCTGGAAGTCAATGGCTTTTTTGAATGGGTTTTTAGTTGAATTATAAGATCTGTGGTTAACACAAGCTGAAGAGATTTTAACGTTTTGTTCTACGATATAAAATACGTCACTCTTGAATTTTGAAGCTTTTACGTGTCTTAAAAAAGGTGGCTAGATGAGACTATAGAAGTTGTTAGGGACATTAAATGTCATCACGTCGACTATTCCGCCTTAGGTTACAGCCTTATAGCCTAAACGTCATCACAACAAACACAGGGTGGTGATGTGAAGTCATGCGACCGTGGTTAATTTATAGCGTATATAATGTTAGCTTTTTACTTCTGCCGATTTTTTTCCTTTTTCTATGTTGATTTATGACACAATAAACTTTAACAAAAGCAAACGGACAAACAAAAATCACAGCTGTGCACAGTTTGCCAACAGTTTCAAATTATTCAGAAGTATGAGTTTCTAGAAACTCCATATAGGGGCTCCACAAGCAAGCAAAGTTTTCATCTTTTCTTTTTACAACATAAGTCCGTCTCTCCAAAGCTAGACAGGCTGCCAGTTCCTTCATCCACATTCTTCCACATTAATACAATTATCCTCCTGGCCCATAAAAGTCCAAAGGCAATGAGCAGTGACCACTGCAGAGTTACATATTGTAGTCTTCAGAGTATATTCCCAGTACTCAAAGCTTGGCTCGTAAAGGAATTTCCTTTCCAATTATAAGGCTTATACATTCAACCACACTCTTCCACAACCGTTGTAGCTTTGTACACTCCCATAAACAATGAATTAATGGACCCTTTTCCTCTTCGCAATTTAAAAAAAAATCTGGAACATTAGGAAACATTTGACTTAATCTGTTAGGTGTAAAATAAATTCACCAATTCACTATTTTGTATTGTAATATCCTTAATTTCGTATTTACAGCCTGGGTCTGGGCCTTAAAACAAGCCGTTTCCCAATTCATGAACATCCTCCTTCATATCAATTCTCCATGCCTCTAGCGTTTTTGAAAGATGAATCTTTTTGAATAAGTTAACAATATGACATAAAATAAAGAGAATTGACCTTTGCCACTCATGTGGGTGGGAGTTAGTTCCTCAGTTTTAGACAATGGAGGTACAGACATCAGCTGTAAGTACTTAAAGAAATGCTTTTTTTGAAATGTCATTTCTTGCACAACTGAATGTATGACAGCAGGCTACCTTCTACATATAGACCTGACATTTTCTCTACACCTTTATTAAACCACATCTTAAATCCACCATCTGCTCACCCGGGTATAAAACAACTGTTACCCCATATAGGGGAGGACAGTGCAGGTGTGTCCCCAACATGCTGATGTGACGAGTACCACACTGAGATAGTAGTTCTAAGAAAAGGAGTCTAGCTTTTTGACCCTAACTGAATATAAGTAAAGCTTAAAAGAAAGTCCTGATGTTGATATCTGCTCTATAGCTGGAAAGGGAGCCACAGAGAAATAAAACATAGCTGATCTTAACTGAGCAGCCCAGTAATACCATTTTAAATTGGGGAATTGAAGCCCTCCCCTTTTTATACAGTAAATATAACATTAGTTGGAGTCTTGCCTTTTTATTATTTCAGATGTATTAGTTCAATAAACCATCAATATAAGGAAATTGTGATTGCATTCACGCTTCAAAAATCATAGAAGTGGTGTTCATTTGTGGAGATTATCTTGCTGAACAAAACGTGTAAGTATCATAAACGTGTGTTTGCCACAGAGCTGATTTTCTACAATAATCCAAAACCCAATGGAACAATCCCATTGGCTTTTGGTCGAGGGAACCAGGGCGATGCTAACTTCCTGGTTGGCCAAAAAAAATACGTCATGTCAAGTATTTTAAAAAAACTTCCAATATGGATGCCTGGCACCTGACACACATCGCTAGCTTACAGCTAATGTCTGTACAGATGTTACATTAGCTGTTTGGGTCAAATAGATAAACAGGCTGTAAAAACACTCAAATTTATGTGAATAACTTGAGGCGAATATTGACATTCTGTCTGAACAAGCCTTTAAAATGAGCTGTCGTTACCACATACAGTATTTACAGCCAAGATGTTTTATTTTTTAGAAGTGTTAGCATGGTGCATAGCTATATAGCCCAGACATGCTTTTTTGTGTTGATTGCTACAACCTGGCCAAACTCCGTCCGTCTACGGCTCTGCTGCTTTAGCAAAATAAACTTGAGCACTTCTGAAAGAAATCAGCTATTCTAATCTAGTCTAGTGAAGAGTTTTACATATTTTTATGTCCTGTCTCGGTTCCTAAAAAAGAGATTTCTTGTATTGTATTTTTGCTGCATATATTTATGAATTGAGCAACGCTTATGAATCCTTAAAGCTTTTATTTGTAAAAAGGTTTATAATATATTGTGTCGGAAACTCAGAATGACTGTTTTAATTGGAAGTCTGCCATGTTTTTTAGGAGATGACTTTTGAGTGTGTGTATGTGTGTGCATGTGTGTGTTTTATAGTAATCCATCCTCTATACATCAGCTAGTCGGAGCTTACTTTAGTTTGGCTTCTATAGCTCCAGAACAAGCACTGGTTTCTCCATTAAACTCAACTTGATTTGGCTGTTGAATAAAGGTGCATTCAAGTCAACTCAGAAATGGGAGATTTTAACTGCCAGGGTGGAATTAATACCAGGTGAGTGGAATGCTAGTCAGTTTAGCATCACTATATTTTAAATGCTATAAGCTTCGATGTGTTTGCACTGCCGTGTTACAGTATAAAATATATTACAAAGGATCAAACTTCCTCGGTAGCTATATGAACTACATTTGAGCTGTGAGTCACTGAGCAACCTGAAGCTGTGTTTATACATGTATACATGATGTAGCCTGTATCTATATTTTCTGCATTTTTTAGAGGCTAGGTTTGACATTTCTTCAGATCTATCTTAGTACAATACTACATTTCATACGAAAGAGTTGTTGGTTGCTGTTTTCTTCCTCTCCATGCTGGCTGTAAAATGAAGTGCAACAGGCCAACACTGTAAGAGACGAGGCATAAAATAGTCCTCATTCTGTGAAAAACAATGCTTTCCAAAGTTTAGCTGAAGTTAATGAGGCTTCATCAGTCTGGCTTCGCCAAATCAAGATGCAGAGTTCCGTTTCCCCTTTACCCGAACCCAATCGTACAGTATACTAGCTGAATTTACATGGGAGATATAAAAGCAGGTAAATCCTTGTGTCTTTATTGATTTTGCTTCTTGCACACCAAAAATATAATTTTGCACAAATGACAAACCAACAGTTGAGTTGTGTTTTTTACGAAATACTCAGGAACGAGTGTTTGGCCATTGAAATCCATGTCCTCTAAATGATGTTGCAGGAACGACAGCGAGGCCATAGCATGAGTTTGCCATTGTTTCTCAAACTACCTAGTCTACATCTTATTTAGTGATTTATTTTATGAAACAAAAGAAGTTTGATAAAGGGAGAATGACAGAGAACGAGGAGGAGAGATTACAGCAAACAATGTGTGTCTAATGTATTTCAATGTATTGATTCGTACACATAGACACGAATTTCACTTCACTTTTTTCATGATGGTCAATTTGTTTGTAATCAACGTAATTGTGAACTAGGAAGTAAACATAGTGAGTGAAACCAGAAGTCAAAGTTGATTTATTTGTCACATAACTTCCGTACTTATGTTACACCATTTCTGGTGTTACTTAAATCCAACCCACGATAATTTCCTAAACCTAGTTTTGCTGGACAATCGTAGGAAAAAGCACAAATAATACATTGTTAAAAGTCGTGCTGAGCGTCACAAAAAAAGGGGGAAATTCGTGTCTATGTACACGAATCAAATAGATTACATTTTGGGACTATTTCATGAACTACTGTGAGAATGAGTTGGACGTTTGAGTATTGTATTAAGGTAGATTTGATATCCTTTCAGAGCAAAAGTCTAAGAGCTGTGATGTCATATGAGATTCTGGGATGTATTGAATGGACAATAATAACTGCTATGTCAGATTTAAAGTTGAGCATGGTGATGTCACTGTGTCAGATATACTGTATAGCACATATTACATACTACTATTGGGTTGTTGTATCCACATCCATACCTGGTTTGGCTCCTGTTTTAGTCTTAGTACAGTTTATTTGCATCAGCTTAACTATCTAACTTTATTACTCCATAACACTACTTTTAGTTTTTAGAAGAAAGTACATAAAGTTCTTTAACATTTCTGATCTTCTCCTGTCAGGTGTGGTAGAGTGTTCATGCCACTTCTCAATGAATGCAGTGTGGTAACTCTGGGTGACAGAATATTCTGTATGGAGTCATATAAACAGCTTTTTCCTCGCTAGCCGAGCGTCATTTATTCTGGCTCTGTTTATTTATTAGTTTATTTGCCTTGAGTTTCAGTTATTTATTTATTGCCAAATTAAAGGTCTGGTGATGACATCTTCAATAAAGTGTGTGACTCAAACCTAAACCTGCTGTGTGTGTGTGTCTGTTTATCTGTCAGCAGCGATTTTCATGGTCAGACACAAACATATTTCTGTAATCTTGATAACAGTTTGCAGTGATAACTTCCATATCAATTGATTTGTTTATTTATGTGAATATCAGATTTTAATTTGGCTAAATTAGGGTCATTCTCCAGCGTCTCTGTAACAATAGCAAATAAGGTTTAGGCATGAAGTCAGAGAATCTGATACTATATCAATCTAGCACATAACACATGGTGATGGTGGTCGTCATGCTTCATCCAACAGTTACTGCATTATTAATGAATTGAGCTTATTTATAATCACATATCTATATATATATATATATATATATATATATATATATATTCACTGATAGAATCACTGTGTGATTCTTCTCACAATTCAAAGGGGATTAAAAAATAATTTCTCTCACCATTGACTACCGTACATATTTTTTAAGGTCCCATGGGGACACCGGAAGGGGAGTGGCTTCACCTCTCTATACCTGGAGGTATGATCACTGGGAATAAAGAATTTCATTGGTCAATCATATATATCCACACGCTTAAATATTTTTTCATCCACACAAATATTCCTAAGAATCCACAAAATCCATTTTTATTGCAAATTTTTCGGGCCAAAAACCCCGTGCTTGGAATGAAACGGCTTAAAATCAAACTGACACTGTAAATGTGGGAAAAAACACAAATATGATTTTGTATTCCCCATCCTCACCGGAAATGACACCCTTAGGTTTAGGATGATACAATCTGTGGTTTTTAATGTTTCCAAAAAAAAACAACTCAAGAAAATCAAGAAACTCTGACACAGAAAGTCTTTATTGTCAGATTAATGACACCATAACAAGCTCAAAGGACACAAGGAAGTTGACTTGGTGCTGTAATTAAATCCATCAGATTTCCCCCACAATTAGAAAGGCATCCAAATTAAAGGCCTGAAAGCGCATCACCTTCTCGGTGGCGGTGCCATTTGTTAACGGTGATTAGATTCAGTGTTAATTTTGTGGTAACATATTGATGTCAAATTACTACATGCAGTGAAACTAGCTTTTTTTTCATCTTTTATTTCACTAAACCAAAGCTATTTTAGCTAAACTCCCAGATCAGAACATCTCCACAGTTTCCTCTCTCTACACTAAATGCTTCTGTAGTGTTTAAACCACATGCTGGACATATCAGTCAACCAGTGTACGTAGATAATTCTGCATAGCTTAAGGTTACGCAAACACATTTAGCCATTCCTAGATGTAATTCACTTACAGTGCATCAGTATTGTTGAAGGTCTACTGCCAAGATGAGAATCACAAACAGCTATACTTTTAACAACACCCGAGGCGCTTAGCCGACAGGGCTGGAAAGGGAAGCTCAGGCATTTCCATCAGTAAGAGAACAAAAAGTCAAATGTTGAAGGTCATTAGCTGTCTTACAAAGACAGAAAAGAGTGTCGTCTGAAGGTTGCACTGAAGAAAACACCAGCATTAGAAGTAGAGAGATGCAGTGGAGGCTGAGTAGCAGACAGTGTGGTCAGTCAAGGATCACGGTAGGACACAAGGGCCGAGGAAACATCTGGAAGTTTCTGATAGATGGACCCTCCTCCATCACTCTTCTTCTGTACCTGAGGTAGAACAACACACATACAGTCATCAGAGCAGCATTATACTGTGCAGCTCCACTCACATTGACTGAAAAGGTGCTTTGCTCAAAGGCAAAATGGTGAAAACAGAAATGATTGCATTGAGTTACACTTCACAAATGGCACACTCAAACTAACAGCTCTCACCTCTCTCAACATGTTCAAACAAAAGCTGCAACAAGTCATAGTTGACTGCTGTACTTGCTGACAAGCCCTCACTTCTCTCTCTTCCATTTTTACAAAGAACATCCAGTAATCTGCCTTTTTTTTGTACACAGTGTTTATTCATTTCTGACCTATTTATTTACCTATGCTGTTTTTAGCCATTTTCTCATGTCTTGTCATGGCATGCTGTATGTTTGTCATACTGTACTGTATCTGTGCTGTTTGTGTCGCTTGTGTGGACTGTGTCTTTATACTCTTGCTACTGCCTCTTGGCCAGGTCATCATTATAAATGAGAATTGGTTCTCAATTGATTTTACCTAGTTAAATAAAGGTCAAATAAAAAAAAAAAACATACTGAATAGCAACAAAGGCATCACAGGGGACACAACTGTACAGCTCTTCCAGTTAAAAACATATATTTTTACATATTTCTAATATGTTTTTAATATTTTCTATTGTATTTTTTTTCCATTTTCTATTATGTCTCATGACTTTTGCACTGTATTTGTCATTATGCACCAAATCACAGAGACAAAGTCCTTGTATGTGCAAACCTACTTGGCAATTAAACTGTTTCTGATTTCTACCAACAAGAGAACAAAAAAGCAACCATAATCATAAGTAAAGAAGCCTATGATAGGCTTTCATCATTCTTATTTCATGGAGTCTTTTAAATGAAACGCATTAATGTTTATCAGAATGAAACATTACAATACATTCTGATTTTTTACCTTGTAAGAAACAAGTGTCTTACCTGATACAAAAATATGATATTAGCTTATTTAAATAGACATTACAAATATTCAACATTTAAGATAAAAACAAAAAGAATAAGGGAACTTTACAAGGGTTCAGATTCTTTCTTCAAAACACAAGTTGACATGAATAAAATCAATTCCACTTACTTGCTTGTTCTGGAGCTTTCCACCAAGTCACTCAGCTTTCATCAGCAGAAGATTGATCAGTTGTCATGGAGATATTCAAACTGTTCATTTTTCTGATGCAAATCTATCTACTGATGAAGATCATGTGATTGTGTTGAAAGCTCCGGAACAAATAAGCGGACCACGAGTTGATATAGCTTTGTGAGCTCCACAAAGACTGTCCTTTTTCTTTGAGGTGCCTTGAGGTGGTAGTGTCGTGGTGTTAATGTAACCTTGTGGCCTGATTGGGTCCTGCAGCCACAGACAATGGTGCCATTGTATTCAATGACAAATGAATGTTGGCTGTCTGTCAGTGCCAATGATACAATGATACAAGTACTGTCATTAATGTCATTAGACCTGATGCTGTCAGCTACAGGATGTATCCTATACACACACGTCTGAACTGAATCCCCAAGAAGAAGTGAGGACTGGCCAAAATTTCCTCACTTTCCGAAAAAATGTCCTCACTCTGTTGGTTAAAAACTTGTTCCACTATGCAGCAGTGGTGGTGGGCCTGATCTCCGACAACAACGAGAAGGCCTACCTGGAGGAGGTGGCTGACCTCTCTGGTGCCAGGACAATAGCCTCCTTGAACATCACAAAGACCAAGGAGCTGATTGTGGACTTTAGAAAAGCACAACGACCGACGTATACACCACTGAGGATTAATGGGACTACTGTGGAGAGGGTGAGCAGCTATAAATACCTGGGAGTCCACATCACAGAAGATCTGACATGGTCTTCACACACACAGACACTCTGGTATGGAAGGCAAAGCATCGCCTTTATCACCTCCAACAGCTGAAGAGATTCAGAGTCTCCCTGAGGATCCGTCAGTCTTTCTACTCTGGAGCTGTAGAGAGCATCCTGACAGGAAGCATCACTGCCTGGTATGGCAACAGCTTCGCGCAGGACAGTAGGGCTCTGCAGAGGGTAGTGCACTACTGGAACCACACTCCCCTCCCTGCAGGACGTGTACACCAGGAGGTGCAGAACCAGAGCCTGTAGGATTATGAAGGATCCTCACCACCCAAACAATGGACTATTCCACGCAGCCGAAACAGAGACTGAGACAGAGTTTTCTTTCCCCAGGCCATCAGGACTGTGAACTCTGACCTCACCAGGGCGGACCACCAAGCACCATACGCTGACCCTCTTATCAACACACGTTCATACACACACACACACACACACACACACACACACATAGGGCTACATACAGAGAATACACATACACTTATTATTATTCTATTCACACTTATATTTATATTCCACATTGTATATAGCCCCCTCCTGTAGTTGTTGTTGTTTGCACAATCTTGTGAGCACTGCCACTTTGCATTTCACTGCACATCCTGTATGAGTATGTGACAAAGAAAACTCTTGAATCTGAATCTTGAAAAGTATCAGAACACACACACACACACACACACACACACACACACACACACAGAGTGGTATAATGAAATGGCATTAGTGTCAGTATGAACTAACACAGACTGATATCCAGCATGACTCTGTGGGGGACATCTGAGCTGATTCACATCAAACAGAATTAACGTCACTCACACGCACGCACGCACCCACACACACACGCGCACATACACACACACACACACACACACACCGTGCTGTGCTTATTCCAGCACATACACAGAACAAGCTGTTAACATCAATCTGTAACAAAGGTTTATTAGTGTCATCATTACACATGGTCATCATCTGACAGTGTAGACAAATGTGCAGTTAAAATATTTGAAGTTAGTATCAAACCGTGACAAGCACCAGCAGTTAAAAAAAAAGCTATTGTTGTCCAAGTCAAAATAAAATAAAACAATTTCATATAATTAATAGAATCTAATTATGACACAGTCGGATATTTTTAATGTGTAAATATTTAAGCGTGCCTCGCTTTTTTCCACCAAATTTCACTGAACTTTTTAGTACACATTGTGTCAGATTGTAATAATTTGGAAACAAATGAAACCTGCATCATACCTCTGACCACATTTAATGAAGTTTACATGCCAATTTGATATTAGCTAACATCTAGCAGTACTAGTCAACTGAAATCATTGAATTTACTTTCATTTTTAGGTGTCTCTGAAATCTACTGTACAATACTACAAAATCACTTATTTAAAAGCACATTTTTGAGCTCATCATAGAAATGTCATACAGTTTTAGTTGATATATAATTCATCATCTCTAGGACCACTCTGAGTTATAGTACTGTAGCTGCTCATCAGGATGAACTAGGTCACCTCACCTTGTTTGCACCAGCAGAGGGAGCCACCAGAGAGCAGTTAGCCTCTGACTGGTGCACAAGTTTCATGGCTGTTATCTGTTGTTTACATTTACACAGATCCTTTTCATTGTCACGTGTTGCACAATCACTTAAGACAGTATTTATTTTACAGTACTCTGTTTATAGTTAGTCACTGTACATATGTATTTATTAATTCATTTAGATAGCAGAGAAGTGCATTATGCTGCAGGTGGTTTGTTTGGTGTGTTTCTTTCTGTGCACCACTGACATTCACTGTAACATACTGAATTCAAGCACATCATAGTAAATGTTCTCTTCCAAGAATGACAATACAACCTATTTGAAGGATCACCTTTCAGGCCTACAGGGGGGGAATGTTTGATGCTCAGATGATAAATATTTGGGAATTATTGCTTTTTAGCTGCTTTTATTGATTTTTTGGCCACCTGGTGGCAGAACATCTCCATGACAAGCTGCCAGATTCAACATATACATGCATACAGTATGCATATACTTACAAAGTTATTAAGGTTAATATATTAGCAAACAATTGTGTATTTATGCATCCAGCAGACAAGCAAAACAAGCATTTTTTTGGAGTGTTTTTTGTTTCCACCTGATGAACGTAAATCCAATATTCTCTCTCTTTTAGCTCTGTTTTGGTCTCCTCCAACTCCAAAGAAAAATATCTGTCTCTTTCGCTGCTAAATGCTCCACTATGTTCACCAGCTAGTCTCTAACTGTTTCTGTCTGCTGTGTGCTGCTGAGACAGTGGGTTTATCGTGTAATACCTGCCTGCCTACCTGCGTGCACTGTGCTTGCGTACTAGCTTGACAGCTATGAGTACTAACAAAAGCTATGTTTGTTATTTATGGTCATAATGGTAATTTTGGAGGAGTGGCTTTGGAGGGAGGCCTGAAGGGACGGACTGTCAGTGTTGCCGACTTGGTGATTTTCTCTCTAGATTTAGGGAATGTTGGAGCTAGTGTTGCTAGCTACTTTCATTGGAAAAGAGTTGGCAACACTGGGCTGAGTTTATTGGTTGGATCAATTTTAAAATCAGGTGAACGCTTGCTCGATTCTCAAGATTACCAACCCTAGCTTTAACATTGTCTTTACTATTAACAATCTCCATTGGGAAAACAGAAACTTGTAAGAAAGAACACAATGTATATTGTGTTCTTTCTTACAAGTTTCCAAGTTTGTGTGTTTTAGGCATTTTAGTTGATGAAAAATTAAACTGGAAAAAACATATACATTTTATTTGTAATAAATCTGTTACTAGGAATCATCAGCGATCTAAGAAGTTTCATAAATGTTTCTTGTTTATTAACCTTATATTATTCCATGATTTATTCCTATTTGATTTATGGTAATATTGTTTAGGCAAATACATACCCCTCCAATCTTTATAAACTTTATTTGTTGTTAAATCTTTAAATCTAATTCTCAAATTCATTCACATAATACTAGACAGGTTAATCATCTTCAGCTGCCTTTTTACAAAACAAAACATGGCCAGTACAAAATACATGTTATCAAGAGCTTGTTATCCTCAGAACATTTTAAAAGGTGATTATCATCACATGTAATTCATGATGTCTAATTATCTTTTGATATGTTTCGATATATATTTTTTTCTGCACTTTTTTTTCTGTATTTCATTGTTTTTATTGGATTGTTTTCCACTGTTTGGTTAGTTTTTCTGCATATTTTGTGTACTTCTTGTTGTTGTTTAACTTTTGTTGTATTTTTTAAAATTATGTTTAATTCTTTCTTCCTTTTTTGTTATTGTTTTTTTTTCTTCCTTTGTATAAGCCTGTGGATTCTTGACCTCTCCTGACACATTTCTTGTTTGTTTTTTTCATTGACTGGATTTTGTGCGGTTTTATGTATGTGCAAATAAATTAAACATAAACTTAAACTTAAACTTAAAAAGCAGCTAATCACAGCACTTGTGGTCCTGATGTGGTGCTGCAGTAGACCCGTTGTGTAGCTACATTTCATCAAATGCATAAATTACGCTGTAACCCCCTTTGCACACAACATAAATCAAGCTTAAGATTTACCAGACCTCTTCCTAGTTCTAGTAGCTTATTAACAAAATGTCAGCAAACTAATCAATCAAACTAATTATCCATGTATGGAATGAATGCTCTGATGTTGATTTCAGGTCTTTGGTTTCAGTCGTTGAGTTCTAACATGCAGCCTGATTTTCAGAGTGCAACAGCAGGTCAGTTCAGCATGTCAAATACACTTGTGTGCAGTTAGTCATCAGGACAGCAGACTGATACAGCTGGGTATTGAGTTGGACACTCAGGCATGCATTAGATAGTCTCGTTAGCAGACAGTACAGCAGGGTTTGTGCTTTTTCGGGATCTTTCTGATACCTGGTCCCACCCGTCTCTCCATCCGTCTGTCTCCAACTCCCTCCGCACGTCCCACATTTCCATTGGCTGAACTTCCTGCTGGATAACTGTTGCCCCCGAACTGGACGTGGCGCTTCTTCTCCCTCATGCTGCGGTCATCACCGTTGTCTTCGTCGTCCTGAATGATGACCAGCTCTGCCTTCAGGGAGCCCTCAAACTCCTTACCCTGCCCACTGTCATCCTGCGCCGTCTGGAAGCCCATGAAGATGGCTGTGATTGGCTCGGTGGTGTCCAAGGCGTTGAGGATGGTGTAAGGGGTGTCTTGTTCATAGAGGGGGGAGGGCACTCTATCAGAGTAGGCGGGGCCACTGTACAGGGCAGTGGGTGGTTTTCCATCGTAGCCGTGATGGGACGGTTGGTTGGAGCAATAAAGTTGTTCTTCGTCCACACTGATGTAATCATTAAGAGGAATATAATTGGCTGGAGTGTAATGGAGCTGTGTTTGGTAGGCAGACACTACTTCATGGTCATATGATCTAGGAGGAGGGCAGTCATTGGCTCTGCCTCCATTTACCACACTTTTGCTTCGGATGATGCTGCTGGTGTGGTGGCTAGCAGGCCGATCTTCCTGAACACTGTGACACTTTCTCACCGGGTGAGAACTGTAGTGCCAATCTTTCTGGTTGCCATAGTGATGTCCCACCCCTCTGTGGCTTCCGGGGCGATGACCTTCCCTCAGGTTGCTTTGGTTATTTCTCTCTTCCTGCCATCTGTTATGGCTTTCCTGGTGACCATAGCGGTGCTCTACCCCCGGTTTGCTCTGCCGGCCAAAGTCTTTCTCCGTTATGTCGTTTCTGAGGAGACGGGCACCGTAATGTCCTCGCTGGTTTCCGAGGTCAGACCTCTCCACGGTGGCTCTCTCATCTTGGTGGTTGTAAAAGCAATGCTCCTCCTTTCTGCTGTGAGTTTGGTGGTAGTTTTGGTTGCGTGCTTGGCGATGTACTGTGGCGCTTCTCAGCAACTGTTCCACCTCGTTGGCTGACAGCTCAGACACACGGCTCTGATCATGTGACCCCTAAAAGTAGAAATATATGGGTCATTATTAGGAGGACACAATGAGAGGTCAATGGCAAAAGTAGAAAAAGCAGACGATCCAGGGAGAATAAAATGCTATGCCGATGATGCACAACTTTATATGTCCATAAAATCCAGATCCACCAGCAGTCTGAAATATTAGAGAATGGTTTAACTGATATTAAGCGTTGGTTATCTAAAAACTCCCTCAACTCAATGAAGAAACATCCTGTTCAGGTCATTAAACACATCAGAATTTAATGATAAATTTGATAACCTCTGTTAATCCTAGTGCCAGAAATGTAGGAATTATCTTCTATCTATCTTATTCTGATATAACTTAACCCCCATTTTAGCCTATTTTTATTGGCTTCCAGTTGATTTTAGAATGCGTTTTAAGGTTTAACTCATTACTGTTAACCCTCCTAAACACTCATTTTTGCTATGTTTTTTTATTAAGCACTTTGTAAGTAAGTAAGTTTGGAAAGGTGCTACACAAATAAAGGTTATCATTAATGAATACCTCTTGTGAATTCAAGGCATAAACACACTTCCTGCCGTCGTCGTACACCTTGAGCCCGGCGTGTTGGTTTAACTCCTCAGGAGGAACTGCTGCGGTAGAAAGTACTGTGCTCTTCCCAGTCAACAGGTCTTTAGTCACATTGATCTCCATGGCAAACAGAGCTGGGAAAAAGACAGCAAGAAGACAGACTCTATGGTAAAGGCAGGGTGGGCCATCTTGAGAAACTAGAAAGAGTAGCAGCTGATTTTATCGCACCACCATTGACACATCTTTTTAATCTCATCCTGCTGTCCTCTGCGAAATAGCGAGCTACTAGCTGTTCAGACACATTTCTAGTGTTCGATACTAAAACGCAGGTTTTCAGTGGATTGTTCTTTTAGGGTATCCAAACTCATAAACCACAAAGTACACTATGCTTTGAATGACTTTGTAGGAATGCATAAAGATGACCTCACTCTTTCTTGTTGTATGCGGTTCAGAGTCATTGTTGGCTGGTGGAGAGAGGGATTCTGGGACATCAGGGATCACTGTGGCGAACTGTAATGGCTCTGTGGGACAGAAAACACACCTTCTAACAGCACATTCATCTTTGGTGTTGGTTAAATCATCCAAATGATGTCGTGACTTACCAGGAACGAAGCTGTCCTGGGCCTCCTATAGGACAGACACAAATCAGTGAATGCAACGTATAATACTGTACAGTTGTGTCAGCCCAGTCGCCATGGAAACAATGTTGGCACTGAATGTTCACAGGACTTTCACCCAGGGAGACCACTGTGTGTGTCCAGTATGAAACCAAAAGTAAACCTTGACTTAACGCTTGTTACGTAACGTTGTTACGCGCGTTACGGAACGTTACATAAGAAAGTTGCTATTCATTAACTAGGGCTGTCAAAGTTAACGTGATTATAACGCGTTAACGCAAATTTTTTTTAACGCCATTAATTACTTTAACGCATTAATGCAACTTGTGATTCTTAGGTTGTAGCGGAGGAGGCTAAATTCTTCAAAAAATGCTTCAAACTTGCGCTACATTTTGGCGAGAAAAAACTGACATGGCCATTTTCAAAGGGGTCCCGTGACCTCTGACCTCCAGATATGTGAATGAAAATGGGTTCTATGGGTACCCACGAGTCTTCCCTTTACAGACATGCCCACTTTATGATAATCACATGCAGTATCGGGCAAGTCATAGTCAAGTCAGCACACTGACACACTGACAGCTGTTGTTGCCTGTTGGGCTGCAGTTTGCCATGTTATGATTTGAGCATATTATTTTATGTTAAATGCAGTACCTGTGAGGGTTTCTGGACAATAGTTTTCATTGTTTTGTGCTGTTAATTGATTTCCAATAATATATATATATATACACTAGCATAAAGCAGCATATTTTTCCACTCCCATGTTGATAAGAGTATTAAATACTTGACAAATCTCCCTTTAAGGTCCATTTTGAACAAATAAAAAACGTGTGATTAATTTGTAATTAACTATGGACAATCATCCGATTAATCACGATTAAATATTTGAATCGATTGACAGCTCTATTATTGACGCTGGTTATGGTATGTTATTTTAACACAAACCATGATCTTTTTTTCTAACCTTAACCAAATAGTGTTGTTGCCTAAACCTAACCAATCATTTCACAACGTTAACGACGTGTCATTGTGAGTTCCTGGAAGCGTGATACGAGGCTGATGTGAAAAGTATTTTTCGGTTCAGAAACGTCAACATTCAATGTGTCCTGTGGTTCGCAGATACGTACAATGCTAACATTTTTTCTGGTGACTGGTTTAGTTGTGTGCGTGTCTGTGAGAGACAGTGTGCGTGTGTGTGTGTGTGTGTGTGAGTGTGTGTGTGTGTGTGTGTGTGTATGTGAGTGTGTACCTTGATAATGTCCCCTGGACTTTTCTCCACAGCTTTCAGTCTGTTGAGGATGAAACTCTCGTTGGTAGAAATCGTGGACTCCTCTCTCTCCAGAGACTCCACCTCCATTTCTATCCTAATGGGTCAGAGGAGATGGTTCAGGTTCCACAGGTCATATTGGTCTGGTGTGTGTGTGTGTGTGTGTGTTTGTACCTGTGGACGTTGAGCTGCAGTGCTCTGGTCTGCTGCTGGTCAGACAGAAGGCTCTGTTGCTGTCGGGAGTCTGTTGCATTGTGGGAAGCTGAGCCCTGTAGCAGCCACTGCTCTCTCAGAGCTTTTTTCTGATGATTTCAGAGGACAGAGCACAGGATTTAATAACATAAATATGAATTAATCTCTTTAAATGTAAAGGCCTTTAAACCTGCAGTGGGCAGAAAGTTTTTGGCGTCATTGGGCAAAGATTCCATAATAACCTTTCAGCATATTGTAATTCAAGTGTTCTGAGAGAAAACTAGACTTCTGCTCCTCCTCATGGCTCTGTTTTCAGGCTTTAAAAAATCTAGCCTGTGACGGGAGACTTTGGCCAATCACAGGTCATTTCAGAGAGAGAGCGTTCCTATTGGCTGTGCTCTGTCTGGTGGGCGGTGCTTGGTATTTCCTCAGCAGATCCCAACATGGCTGCCGGGTCACAAACTTTCTCATTTTACAGCTAAACAGTACACTACAAGATGTTTCTGAAAACATTTGAGGAGAGAAATAGGCATGATATTCCATATTTCCATTCGATATATCCATATTTGATCAGCGCTGCCTAGTTTGACCATAGTTCATAAACAACAGCTGGACAGCAGACTCCAGATCAGCTCTGATTGGTTGTTTTCCTCCAGTCTGTGAAATCTTGCAGATGCCGTTAGGAGCACTGGAGGACACTGGAGGACACCGGAGGACACCGGAGGACACCGGAGGATTAGGATCAGATTACCTGTCTCATGCCCTACTGTCAGGATATAGTGACCGTTTTATAAAAACAACTTTTTTTACCCACTGCAGCTTTAAACACCGGGGGCGTGACGTATAAACGTCATAAAAATATCTAGGGCTTTTATTATGAAAGGTAAGAACGGATGGAGTGGATCTGGTCTGCTCTACCTTTGTCAAGGTTGAAAGGAATAATAAAGTTTGCTGTCTTGGTTCAGACTACGATAGCCTCCGTGTAGTTGTTTCATAAATCTCGGCGCAACTCAACCTGTTCT
Source organism: Sebastiscus albofasciatus (assembly GCA_916701655.1). Taxonomy (NCBI): domain Eukaryota; kingdom Metazoa; phylum Chordata; class Actinopteri; order Perciformes; family Sebastidae; genus Sebastiscus; species Sebastiscus albofasciatus. Next base: position 38,753 of record CAKAOI010032044.1, on the reverse strand, counting down.
GCACAACGTGATTGGTCGATGCCTTTATTCACGGTGTGAAAGCTCAGAAAAATCAACTTTGTTCCGTAAAGACAGAACGTTGCTTTTTCGCTGTGTAATATTTAGGTTCTGTGTGAAAGTACTCAAGACAAAAACAACAGTTAGAAAAAATATATTGGAAAAAAATATACTTTACACACAACCTCCAGGTGTGAAAAGGCTTTAATTGCTGTTAACATGTGTCATTTCCTCTGATCATTGTTCTTCTCATTCTGATTTCACTAAATGAGAGCACATGACAGCAGCTGATCAGTGTAGTCAAACAGTTAATGGTGACCACAGTGTCCGTCACAGGAAGAAGAAGTATATGTGTGGACAAACAGATGGACAGAGTGATTATTGATGCTAATGCCCATCTAACCAACGGTTTATCACACCTCATCTGGTGTTACTGCTGACCATTTGTAGATGGATTGAGACAGTGTGAATGAGTGGAGTGAACCTTTAGATGCTGAAGTTTGAGTTTTTCTTGGTCCAGTTCCAGTTTCCTCTGTCTGATGTCCTCCTGAATGCGATGCTTCTCCTGTTAAACACAAACAGTCACATGAGTGAACTTACTTTTGAATCAATGTATAGGTTAGTGAAGTGTAGCAGATATTGTAGGTATGTGTGTTTCATATTGAGGGGAGTAGAGTAAAGCATTACAGTGATGGCCTGCAGCCTCTCTTTCAGCAGGTCAGACTCCTCCATACTGCTGCAGGACAGAGAACACGAGAGCGAGGACAAAATGGACAAGAAAAGAAAGACATTTGTTAGACACCTTTTACCACAGTTCCACATTGAAATAAAGGAAGATTAACCAATTAAAGCCCAGCCAGATTACCGTAACAGTAATGACAATGACGACAACACAAAGCAGTCCAAATGGATTTGAGTTGATAAAAGCAGGAAAAACACCAGTTTATAGGATCAGTGAGTCCAGATCTCTTCAAATGTTTTGAGCTGCTGAACAGAATCTTACTGATCTTACTGGACTATAATGTATCTCAGTGATTCATTCTGAACTGAATTTTTTGGTATTTATTATTAGGAGGTAAAACAAGCATTGTAAGGACACTATAATAACAACATATCTTATTAACTGAAACATTAAGAAACAGTAGTATGATTAGGGATGCATGATATACAGTAAGGCTGAACGATTGTGGCCAAAATGATAATCACGATTATTTTGATCAATATTGATTGACTGATTTTAGTGATGAAATATTTTTTCGATTAGTAATCGTTAACCGACAAGATTAGTGCCTCGCATGCAGCGGTGCGCCAGCTGCAGTGTATGAGCGCAACAGACAACTGAGTCCCCAGTTCACCCTTCCGGGAGCGTTAACTTAGCAGCCACGATGCTGCATGTAGTGTCGCGGACATGCAGCCACTTTCCCAGTAAAAGTCTCCACCGTACATTTAGTTCAGTTTAGCAGGTTGTCAGCTGTGTGTCTGCCCGGCGTAACGACACTCTGTCTGCCCGGATTAATGATAGATACTGTGTGTGTGTGTTTGTGCTACGTTAAAAAACCTTTAACAGGGAAAAAGTGGAAGAAACCTCAGTATTGGCAAGAACCTTTACTTTAAAGATACACAAAATCTTTTCAAAAAGCTTTTCAATATGCTGGCACCGTAGCGTACCAATCTATGCACAATGAACACGCACAACTGCTTCTTCTTCGGTGGTTGGTGTGTCTGCTGATCCCAGTTCAACTCTAACAACCTTGTGCTCGTTGGTATTGTTACTGCTAACTGTTACTAGCTCAGCCTTAGCTGTGTGTCCTCCCTCCGTCAATGTATTCAATCAAGAGACTGCTGTCTGACAGGACGACCCCCTGATTTACAAGACTCTCCTTTAACTACAGCTGCTCTGAGTGTGTCTGTGTGTGTGTGTGTGTGTGTGTGTGTGTGTGTGTGTGTGTGTGTGTCTCTCCCAGACTGCCTGTCTGCCACACATACAATCAATGCTTCGATCATTTTGGAAGCAACCCTGTATCACGTTTGTCCTAAATCTTACTGACACATTTACATGATCACATTTCTAGATGGAAGTTTTATGTACCCAGTATATATTTAACTACATGTCTAAACCTGTAACGGCTGCTCTATCGGGGGTAGATCTGTGACTTCCTATTCAGAAATGCAGCACTCTGGCTTTTTATATACCGCTAGGTCAAATCTAGTATTTATAACCAGTGGGTCAGTGGGCTGTCTGCTGATGTCCTGCTGGTCCAGCTGTCCACGGTGTGAACTGTATAATTGCCTTGTTGTGGTTTTAAATTGGTTTTTTTTCAGCAGTCTATGGTTTAAATATAGCTTACAGCAAATATTAAAAAACATCCAAAAATATTAAGCCTATTTCATGACAGTTCTGAGGGTCAAATGTGGTTTCTTTCATTTTGATCTTTCACGTGATGAATTCCCTGATTACTACCACGGAATACAATCAAAGACTCATCTCATCTTCTCATCACCCCACCAGTCAGTTCCCTCTCATCTGTCCCCAGCACACAAAAACACATTAACAATATAAAATACTAAGAGTAGATTCCTAATGGCCACAAGGTAAAAGCCCCCCACAGTGTATCCAGCAGCTTCAGCTGGTAACAACACTCTCAACAGCACAAAGAATGCGTGCTTGTGGGGGATCTCTTGTCTTGTTAATTCCTGTTTAAGTTTTGACCAATTTGTTGCTGCATTAAAGAAGTTCACACTTGAATTGTATTTGAAGATGTTTTACCAAGTTGCTAAAGCAGGATTGATTATTTTAATAATTAATAACAATTCAGTAAATCTGTATCTATGTATTTATTGGTCCCATTTTGTTTTACAAAGTTAGGAAAGCAATGTTTAAGTCCAGCCTGCTGTTGTCTTACACATAAAAGATTGATCCCAGTCACTTCCACACAGAAGTATGAGTGTTAGTCGACTAAGAATTTCTGTGGTCGAGGGCAACCCTACCTCTGTGTACCGCAGGAATTCCAGGGATGATGATTCAGTTATTACAAAATGAAATAAATGTTAAACACAGCACTCTTTGTCCCGCCCTGCAGAGTCTGCTGTATGTATCTATAGGCAAGGAAGCTGTGTGTTTAATATAGATGCAGGTCAGGAGAGTTTATAGCTGGTTCAAACATGTTTGCATGTTCGGAGGGGGGGTCATGGGGGTGAAGGGTGTTCTTACACATTACTGCTTCTATTTCCAGTTCACCACCATTTGCCAAACTGAGTGAAAATCCAGGTGGCTGGTGTAAGGCACATGTATGCATATACGTCCTGAGCCCCGTGCATGTGAGCTCAGCAGTATACCCCTATAGCTGAACAAACAATCTGCTAACATGTTACTGACCCACTGCCTCAGGTCAGCCAGGAGAAAAGGGTCTCGGATTAAGTCTCTTTAACAAGACACTGAAGGAGAGGGACTACATATTGTTCTGCCATCCTGTCAGCCTGAGGCGGGGGCTTAATCTGACCCAGTCACACAGTTCTCTATTCATCCAGTCATTTGTCACATCATCTCCTACATGAAGCAAAACACATTTGCCAACCAGCCAGTAATCAATAAGGATGACCGACTTGTTTTTATCACTCAATCACAAAATAAAAGTGGGGCAGAGCTTATACCAACCTGTCAGTCAGTCAGTCAGTCAGTGAGGTAAGCAGTCAGTAAAGCAGTGGGCAAACTGAGCTAATCTGCTCATGAGGCTGGTAATCTGTGGCAGCCATCTGGTTGCCAGCTACAGGACAGACAGAAGGACCATGTGGGCTGATCACTAGGACTACCATGTGCTGGGGTGATGAAACTAAATCACTGACTACTGTGAGCCTGTAGAGACGATGAACCCTGTATAAACAATGAAGCCTTTTTCTTTCAGCTGTTAAAGTAACATGTAGGCTATAGAAAAATGTAACTTTATCAAGTAGCGCAATATTTTCTCTCTCTTGTCTTCTCTTTTCCTCACGCGGACATACATAGGATGTGATCATACACAACAAAACCAAATGCTAATTTAACATGCCAGAATTAAATCCCTCTTTCAGTACCATGGATAGCACCACTCAGTCAGGTGGGTCAAAACACACATATACACAAATTGCAATATTCAGAAAATTATCTCTAAATGCAATAGCACAACAAACTGTTGACATAAAAATAAATAGACTATTATATCTGCCTTCTTGACAGACTAAGAAAACAGATGATCTGTCTTCTTTTTCTGCGTTCCTGCTGAGGGTCATCTGCGGCCCATCGCCCATGTTTTAACCCACATATCTGCAAATCTGCGAGCAGGGAAGGAGGCAACCGCTGGTCCATTTACTGAGATGACCAGCAGATGTTCATCACGTAGCCAAGACGCAATGTCATTGTTGTTTGCACTCGATCTCACCCCCCTCCCCTAGTGCCATCCGGCAAAAGTGTGCAGTGATGGCAGGGGGAACCCTGATTTTAGAAAAGCAAACTTGATCATCAGCATACTATGTTGAAACAGCCAGAGCACATACATGTCTTGAAAACATTCTGTCCCCACCAGGGATAAAAATAATTCAGCAGAGGCAGGAATATATAGACCAGATGGGGGGGAAATCGTACCCTGTCAGTACCTGACAAATCAGCAAATTACTGAGGATTCAAGATGTAGAGAAATACAAAGTAGAGGATGGGAGCGGTGGGGCCAATAGAATTGAGCCAAATCAACAATGTGAAATAAACTAAAGAAAAGAAGACAGATGACATTAGTAGCAATGTGTCCAGTGAAAACCACGTACAGAACTTTAGGCTCAGTAACAATGAATTCTGTCTAACTTTGGTATTTTTCAACCTGGACCCTATTTTCCCATGTTTTTGTGTCTAAGTGATAGGGATGTTAATAAGTAACCATTTTATTTAGTTAAATCTTAACAATTTTAACAATTCTTGAAACTGGTCCAGTATTGAGGGAGAACGCTGCAGACGGCAGCCGCTAAACGGGCTGTAATGTAATCATTTGGGGCAACCTGGCAACGTCAGTTTACGTCCACTAAAAGTTCTTGTTTTTACCACTGACAGGCTCAGATTGTTATTAAACTTTTTACTTTACCTTTCGCTTGATACGGACCGTTTGTTATTGTGTGTCTCGCTTGGAGGAGCCTCGCTTAATATTCAGCCATGACACTGAACATCTTTTAGATAACACTAAGCTACGCTGTCTTTACTCCAACGCAACAAACTCTGACAACACCAGCACTCCTCTCTATGACTCTCACTCACGTTTCCATCGTTGTCTCTTCCGGCAACAATCACATGACACAAAAACAAACAGAAAGCGAAAGGTAAAGAAAACAGTTTAAATTCTCTGTTGGGTTCTTTCCATAATGTTGTCAGACACTTATAATACCAATCTGAGCCTGTCAGTGGCAAAAACAAGCACTTTTAGGGGACATAAACTGAGACTACCAGGTTGCCCCGAGTGATAACATTACAGCCCGTTTAGCGGCTAGCGGCTGCAGCGTTCTCCCTTAATACTGGACAAATTTCAAGAATTGTTGTCCTCATTAGTCACTTGTACACAAAAACATGGTAAAATAGGGTCCAGGTTTAAAAATACCAAAGTTATCCTTTAAGTAATACAGTGGGCTTCCAAACACTTTTATGAGGGACCTTCAGCTGGTCCGAAAACATCAAATTCTTGAAGATAATGTTTTTCACTCGACAGCGTACTATTTTGAAATGCATTTTTTAATACCAGGATCAATATATTTGCTTCTATGAGTCTATGTGGAGATAGAAGGAAGTTACTGCTTTTATTGTTGTAGTCTGAGTAACGTGACGTCATATCCGTTCCGTATCCGTCAACCAAAACAAACCGCAGCGAGTCAAAGCGAGAAAGTATAAAACGTTGGAGGGTCAGCATGGATACGACCTGCACTCTCACATGTTAAATCCTAAATGGTAAACACCACACATCCAGTAAAGGATGGAAACACTTTGGGTTTCACACATTGACAGGAAAAACAGAGCTAGACATCACGGCAAAAGCTGAATGCTAACTCTGTCACGGACAGGAAACGTTATCGTAACATGCGATCGAGCCGGCCGTCACTCTCATCTCCGTGGTCAAATGGGCCGACGCTACAACTGTAGAGCACCCATATACTGACATTTATGTTAAATGCATTGAAACGGCCCCGATGGAGCCGACCATGGATGGAAAAAGAGAACGGAGCTGACGGGAGAGCTAGAGACCACCTTGGAGAAGTTAGAGGAAGTCTACACGTGGGACTACGTACGGTTTTCAAAATAAGGTGTTAACAAAGGGAACTGTATATACAAAAATATATATGTGGAAAAAAGATGAATTGGATTATATTAACCAGAAGTATAACACATTACATGTCCCTTATAAATTAAAAAGAAAATACCATTATTGGTGAGGGAAATCTTTGATTTTTCGGTTGCTGGAATAAAATAAAATAAATAATTCCTGGTGATGACTGATATATTTGACTTATGACTACATACATGCTGAAAATCAAACATTCTTACTCTGTTAAATTAGATATTTTCCAATGTAAAAGTCCCTAGAAGTGTATGATTCAATTTTTTCCCCATGGTCTAGTGTTAGAAAAGTTAACAATAATAAATCACAATATCGAATTGCAATACATATCGAATCGGCACCCAAGTATCATGATAGTATTGAGCATCGGGAGATGTGTATCGTCCCAGCCCTAGTAATTACTGACAATAAGTCAATTTACCAATGTCTCAAAATAAGAATGTAAGAGTGTATACAAACAGAGTCAGTGTAGCTCTACCTTGTTAAGCTTACAGTGAGTCCTATGGGGCAAGCAGCAGCAGAGAAACTGAAGCTTAAACAGAATTAAGGAATTATCTCTCTCTCTCTCTCTGTGTCTGTGTGTCAGTGTACTCCACCTCATTGAGCCTATCCCTTTACAACATTGTTGCTGGTCAGTACAGATAATAAGCTCACCACTTTGTCAACATGAGTAGCTCTCTGAAACTGTTGTTTGAATTTGAGTTATTTGGAACTATGAAACAATGTTGTTGGAAAACTTGAGTCCCTTTTAATACTGTACACTTTATTATATATCTACAAAACTAACAGTTCACACACTGCAGAGCCATTAAACAGCCTACTAGAGAAGAAAGTGTTCCATAGCTTACCTGGAGTGGCCCGCTTCTGTCTCGTGCTGGACTGACTGAGCCTCTGTCCTCAAGACCTCAAGGGTGGAGGTGGAGGTGGGCGGGGCTACAGGCAGCTGATTGACAGTTGGCTGTCCTCCTGTCAGCCAATAACAATGAGATCTGTCTACTAGAAAGTCTGCTTTGTTGAACTGTAGTTAATCCAGATTAATCATACATTTTGTATCTGTTCAAAATGTACCTTAAAGGGTGATTTGTCAAGTATTTACTACTCTTATCAACATGGGAGTGGGCAAATATGTTTGCTTTATGTAAATGTATGTATATATTTATTATTGGAAATCAATTAACAACACAAAACAATGACAAATATTGTCCATAAACCCTCACAGGTACTGCATTTAGCATAAAACAATATGCTCAAATCATAACATGGCAAACTGCAGCCCAACAGGCAACAACAGCTGTCAGTGTGTCAGTGTGCTGACTTGACTATGACTTGCCCTAAACTGCATGTGATTATCATAAAGTGGGCATGTCTGTAAAGGGGAGACTCGTGGGTACCCATAAAACCCACTTACATTCACATATCTGGAGGTCAGAGGTCAAGGGACCCCTTTGAAAATGGCCATGCTGCCAAAATTTAGCGTGGAGTGTTATTTAACCTCCTTCGCAAAAAGCTAGTATGACATGGTTGGTATAATGGATTCCTGAGGTTTACTAGATTTATATGGTGCCATCTTCAACTCTAGCTTTAAAACTGAGCCCGCTACAACATAAAAATCACAAGTTGCCTTAGTGTGTAAAAGAAAGTGCGTAAGTCCGAATTAATATAGCCATGACAGTTTTTCCAAAATTGCTTTTGTCAAAATTTAGCATTTGTTTTTAATTGTAGCGTTATTTAACCTCCTTCCCTATAAGCGAGACATGGTTGGTACCAGTGGATTCATTAGGTTTAAAACTGAGCTAATGCGTTAAAGAAAACAAATTTGTTAAAACTAATTTTCGTCAAGGCATTATTATGGCGTTAACTTTGACAGCCCTAGTTCTTGGGTATCACAACAGAGAAAATATACAAATTCAACATTCAATAAAAACAGCAAATATCCTAATGCAACCACTGGCCATGCCTCTTCTGTCTTTCTCTCTATCTCTCTCTTTCTATCTTTCAACCGTTCACACTGGTTTCCCTGATTAATTTCCTCACCTTCTGTGCCGCGATCACATTGATTGTGTAAGTGAGGAGAGGGAAAAAGAGAGAGATTGGGAAAAGAGAGGAGAGAAAGAAAGAAAGAGATGAAGGAAGGGAGAGACAGCCAACTGCTGGGAGGCTTATCTGAGAGATAGAGAGAGGTGTGCGAAAGCGAGGCAGTGGAGAAGACAATAAGAGAGCAACAGAAATCTCTTTGTTGCCAAAGCTGATTGATTTGTTCAGCGGCTCCTGAAGTCACAGCAGGAAGTCGAGGAGGGAAGCTGAATTAAAGCATTTGATGTTCTGGAGTTTACAGCTCCATGTGAAACCATCAGTGGAGCCCAATCTCCATGCACAGCACAGACTTTGCAGACTTTGCTTAATGCTGACACACTAAAACTCTGATGCTGTTCAGCCACTTCAAGAGCTACAGTGGCACATTATCCAAGGTTTTGATATTGAAAATATGGTGGTCTTGAAAGCTCAACGTACTGAATTGCTTCACTTAGATGCTGATCAAATTACTATTTGAGTCAAGCCTTCATCTCCACATGGAAAAAATGTAGTATTTTTAATCAGGCCTCTGGCATAGACAGAAATTGTTGCCTTGTATCTATTTTTTTCATAAATCAATGCCATTACGTCTGGGCTGAAGGTAAACAGTGACGAAGCCATTTCCTCTGACTTCGTCTGAGGCAGTGTTTTCCCGCCGTTTCATAATGAGACGAAAATATGTATACGCTTTCCCCGAGACCTCAGTTCAAACTATGCAGTGTACCTGTTCATCACATTTAGCTCTGATGCTAACATCGTGGTCATACTGTACAGTAGAGGGAAGTGTTTGCAGAGGAGACAAGCGTAGCTAGCTACCTAACGTAATGCAATGCACTTAATGCCTCAGATGAAGCTGTGCTAATCAATGACGGACAAAACACCTATCTCCTAACTCCATTTGAGCTTGGTTTTAG
>CAKAOI010032044.1:5346-29405 GCA_916701655.1 Sebastiscus albofasciatus | reverse complement strand
CGAGGCCATTTCCTCTGACTTCGTCTGAGGCAGTGTTTTCCCGCCGTTTCATAATGAGACGAAAATATGTATACGCACAGTCTGCCGGGGGATTCAACTCTGTGGGACGGCTGCTGGGTGGAGGGAGGATCCCCTCGCTGGGAACATTTCCTCCGTGGCGGCGCACCTCAACCAGCTTTGACCGTGAGCTTTACAGCACCCCTCGCCCCGAGACCTCAGTTCAAACTATGCAGTGTACCTGTTCATCACATTTAGCTCTGATGCTAACATCGTGGTCATACTGTACAGTAGAGGGAAGTGTTTGCAGAGGAGACAAGCGTAGCTAGCTAGCTAACGTAATGCAATGCACTTAATGCCTCAGATGAAGCTGTGCTAATCAATGACGGACAAAACACCTATCTCCTAACTCCATTTGAGCTTGGTTTTAGTAAAATATTAATAATACTAGAATGGCACTCGGAGAGCGCAGACCTCTGCCAAGGTGCGTGACTTTAAAAACAGATCACAGCTCACAGCTGGCGGTACCGTGAGGTGGTCGGCTTATCATTAACATGGTGTGTTTCCGTGTAACGTGTCGGCGGATGCCTCTCTCATTCAGCAGCCTTGTTATTTCTGTATAATGTTACACTACGTTGTCTCTCATCCCGCCATCTACCATTTTTTCCTTTCTCACCGTAGACGGCCAGCAGCTTCCGCACACACATCCACACACGTATCTCTCTGTTCTCAGAAGAAGGCAGGGTTATGCGTCATCAACGTGTCATCAGTTACACTGCGCATGTGTTATACTCTGTGGTCTTAATGCTTAGGCTGATCGGGATCCTTAAAAATATTTCTGAATCCGGATCATGACCAGGATCGCCACCAAAATCTGATGGATTCTTCATTGTGCCACACCCCACCCCTCCAAAAATGTCATTCAAATCCATTGCGGACTTTTGGAGTAATCCTGCTAACAGATAGACAGACAAACCAACGCCGGTGAAAACATAACCATAATCCTTGGGCCAAGGAGGTAATAATGAGGCATGCATGTATTTGACCTAGGGCTGTCAATTGATGAAAATATTTAATCGTCATTAATCACATGATTGCCCATAGGTAATTGTGATTAATCACAAATTAATAAACAGCTGTCAGTGTGTCAGTGTGCTGACTTGACTATGACTTGCCCCCAAACTGCATGTGATTATCATAAAGTGGTCATGTCGGTAAAGGGGAGACTCGTGAGTACCCATAGAACCCATTTACAGTCACATATCTTGTGGTCAAAGGTCAAGGGATCCCTTTGAAAATGGCCATGACAGTTTTTTTCCTCGCCAAAATTAAAGTGCAAGTCTGGAGCGTTATTTAACCTCCGTCTGAGCCCGCTACGACCTCTGAATGATCGATGTTGCAAGTTGTGTTAATGCGTTAAAGAAATTAGTGGCGTTAATACAAATTTGTGTTAATGCGTTATTATCACATTAACTTTGACAGCCCTGATCTGACTATACATAAAGACACAACACCAACTTTGACGATGTAGTTTTCAATTAATTTAAAAACACTTAATTTGTGTGTTAGATTTGGTGTCTGTCATCATCACTGACCTGAAGGCAGATTTAGTGGAAGAGGCTCCTGAAGCTTGAGCTGCAGTCTAACAACAGCAGGCAGAGTGGAGGAGGATGACATCATCTGTGTCCCAAAAGCCACTCCTTAAATCCCATTTACTAGTATGATATCACCCAACGGTTAGAGCACTGGGGGCTTCGTTTCACATCCTTCCTTTCTTTCTTTCTTTCTTTCTTTCTTTCTTTTTTTAATGTTAGATGTGAAAAAATCCCAAACTGTTCTATACTCCTATATAGTTTTTCTTCCTTTCAATATGGATAGTATCTGAAATAGCTGATTTAAACTGTCACGGACAGATCTAATGGCTTATGTTTTCATTATGGCTGTCAAAGTTAAACGTGATAATAACGCATTAACGCATATTTGTTTTAACGACACTAATTTCTTTAATGCATTGATGCAACTTGCGATTTTTGACAAATCACCCTTTAAGGTACATTTTGAATAGACAAAAACTGTGTGATTAATTTGCGATTAACTATGGACAACCATACAATTAATCACGATTAAATATTTGAATTGATTGACAACTCTAGTATTTATCATTTGGAGATGTGTGATTACAGGCAAAATGTTTAAATGGCTACTAGAGCCAGAATCGCCTGGTGATACGTATCTGCTAATGCAATCCATTTATGCTACTTCTGAAGCTACAACTCCTATTCCTGCTTCTATAGATGGTGCTGTTACTATACCACAACTGTACCTCTACAGTGTGTGTGTGTGTGTTGCCCCATATCTTAGTATGAGCTCATTCCTAAATCACACATCCAGGGATGAGTGTGTGTGTGTGTGTGTGTGTGTGTGTGTGTGTGTGTGTGTGTGTGTGTGTTACTGGGGGCTACTGTGGTGACATCACCCTATAAAAGAGGACATGAGCCCACTAATCCTGCTGTACACACAGACATGCATGCACTCACCACACCAACTGTCACACACACACTTCCACCTGTGTGCTGTAATTGACTGTATGGATGAATAAATAAAGACATAAATACACACGCTCACAGGTGCACACACACACACACACACACACACACAGACTTCAACAAAGAATCACTCCACTCCAGCTCTGCTACTACCAAACACTGATGACATCATTCCTGATGACATCACCCTCTCTCTCATGCAAACTTGTACTTAGCCCCCATCTCTTTTTTTCCTCATCCCTCCTTCCTTTCATCAGCACCACACACACACACAGTATGAACACCTTCTTTCTCTTCACTCTTTCCATTGTTGTGAATTACATCAACCATTTTACTGCACTGGTAATGTATGATTGTCACAATGATGAGAAGGTTTACTAGTCAGGAAAGGCAGGTGATTAAAAAGCCACTAATTCCTTTGTGTAGAGAGGATAGACAATTTCTCCAATAGTAGCATAGAAAAAGCACAAAACCTACTTATCAACCAATATTCATCTGTCCATTTTTTAGAATACATCTTCCTTTCCAGAAATATGAAAAAAAGGATTTGAAACAGTTTGTGTGAAGCATATAGGAGCAATGACTACCAGTATCTGCACGAAAGAGAAAGGTATCTAATAGGGCTGCACAATTCATTGAATATTAATCACGATCACGATTTTGGCTTCCTACAGTTAAATGATAAATCATAATAATCGGCTGTGATATTGACATGTAACGTGCGCGCTCCGCTCATAGAAAACTCCGCTGCATAAATCGAGCGCTTCCTGAACTAACAGCTAGAGATTAACCTCTGGTATATCCGAGTTTTTGATGGTCACACACACGTGCAGCTGCCACATGATGTTTTTTTACGTCGGCACACAGCGGCCCAGTCAGTAACGTCACACACACAACATGTCGTCGGTGTGGAAGTTCTTCAGAAGACATAAAGCTGCAATTTGTCACAACTGCAAGTCCAAAATAAACCATGGAGGAATAACCGAAAAACGTTTGGAACAACTAACTTAATCGAACATATATTAAAATAATGAATTCCCGACAGCACGACGCTAACAGCTACCGTTAACAGAGGTTCCATTCAATTACATTATGATGCGTTCAATCTCTACTCAGTGAAAATTAGTATTGGGCGAAGGTAAATTATAAGGCTATCATGGTGCGTTCAAATGCAGTTTTGTAAAATGTAGTTTTTTTGTGAGAAACTTGAATAAATCCAGTTGTTTTAAGGAGATATTTTCACAGCAATATAAAATAGATAACAGAGAGAAATATGACCTGTTGAACGTCTCTACTAGTCTTTTGAACGATTTTATGTAAGGCTTAGGGACAACACACAATGTATGTGGTAATGTACTGTAGTAAGGAGGTGCATACTAGCATATTTAAAGATAATGGTAATATTAATGTAGACAACCCAAGTGCAGGAACATAAATCCCACCACATAAATCACAGTAATGAGGTGCATTTTTCTAATTTTATGCCACAGCAATGTTTTGGAACTGAGGGGTGATGGATGGTTGCAAACATGCAAAATTCATCATTTATTCACACACACACACACACACACACACACACACACACACACACACACACACACACACACACACACACACACACACACACACACACACACACAAACTGCTTATAGGATGTAGTCTATCTACTTCCTGTTTCTCTAAATGATCTGTCCGTCTGTGTGTCTGTCTGTGTGTCCAGCCTGGTTACATGGGGACCCCAGGAAGGTGCTCCATCCAACAGACAGCTATGGCCAGTTCTGTGGTCAGAAGGGGACTTCCAATGCGTAAGTCACTGATATTACACCCAACAGTTTCCCATGTTTCCCACATGTTCATATGTAGTAACTCTAATGATCTTAGTTCCGTGTTTATAGTTATGTTGCATACTGTACTTGCCTGAAAACATTGGAACATGACCATGTTATTGGGTTATTATATTTTATTAATGTGTTGTCAGAATTGTATTGGTTTTGGAATATTGTTTGAACCTAACTATTCTGTGTAAAGTTGTAAAATGATTTGCCCCTCGGTGTCTGATACCGACGCACAGATGATTTATAGTTTTAATACTCTTGAGTTTTTGTTGAATTATCCCTGATACCATTTGATTGTGTGTGTGTGACTGGTCCAGAAATAAACTGATGCAACCATAGTGATGAATGAAAGCAGGCTGATAAGGATGTATTTGTCAGTTTCTGAGGATTCAGTGTGATGTGTGACCGAGAGACACAAACATACAGGATGTTTCTCTTGTCTGTGCTACCATCTACTGGCAAGTCCTTGTTGCTACATGCTGAAGTGTTCTGTATATATTCACATCATACAAACAATAAGTGACCCACTGCCATTAAAAGACCATTTTTTAAAATCTGGATTTGTCTTGATCCTATAAGTCTGACACTTTGGGCACCCCATCACCCATGGATGTCCACATTACTATCACTGGATTACTTTGATACTAAAGAAAAATTCTCAGTCAAGTTCTGGAGTTTTAAGGAACCCCTTTTTATGATTTCTAAGCAAATGTATGCATGTTTATTTGCCTCTAATGGACATCAGAGGAAATGATATTCTCAGGAGTTGTAAGGCACATTATGTCTGTGTGTTGTGACTCTGAGAAGGAGTACAATTCAGTGGGCATTAAGAGTTTTAAAGTATATCTATCTCTGCTGACTGTGTTGGTGAGCGGCCAGTATAATTGAACTAATCACTATAAACTGTAGAATCTGTAGGCAACGGCACAAGATTCTGGTTTCTGTTTTTAGTCCGAGTAGTATTGAGGAGTCACGTTCAAGCAGGCTTTGGTTGAATGCAAGTAAACAGTGTGGAGGGGAAAAGAGGCAGAACGCGTTGGCTGAAATGCAATCTTGGAACCCACTAAGCAGATACTGCAGACTAGAGAAATGTGAAATGACTTGTGGAACGTCACAGATTGATGATATACTGTATGTGTTTGATTTAACATTAACACTTTTTTGCAGGAAGAAACCCATCCTTTTCTATTTCAACATCTTGAAATGTGCCAACCCGGCTATTCTCATCAACCTACAGTGCCCCACAACTCAGGTACTCGATTAACTTCACATCTACTACTACTGATGTATCATGTCAGTTTAGAGTAACACATATTGAATGTCAAACCGACATGTTCTCACTCCCAACTCGTCAAATGCTACAGCTTGGTGCCCCTACAATGCAAACTATACCCCTCCTGCGTCAGTTTTGGACGTGTCAGGGACGGTGGGTCAGTTTCCGCTTGTTACATGCATAGTGTCTTTTCAAAATAAACTTCCATGTGCATAGGAAACGTACAGTTTCCGCTCGTTACACGCATGGTGTCTTTTTAAACTTCCATGTTCATAGGAAACATACAGTTTCCACTCGTTACATGGATACAGTGTCATTTCAAAATAAACTTCCATGTTCATAGAAAACGTACAGTTTCGACTTGTTACATGCATAGTCCCTTTTCAAAATAAACTTCCATGTTCATAGGAAACGTACAGTTTCCACTTGTTACATGCAGTCCCTTTTCAAAATAAACTTCCATGTTCATAGGAAACGTACAGTTTCTGCTTGTTACATGCATACAGTGTCTTTTCAAAATAAACTTCTGTGTTCACAGGAAATGTATAGTTTCCGTTCGTTACATGCATACAGCGTCTTTTCAAAATAAACTTCAAGCAATGTTTTACTTTGTTTTTAGGTTTGCTTGGTTAGGTTTAGGGAAAGGTCATGGTTTGGGTTAAAATAAGTACGTTTATTACGTAAAATAACTACATTTGTTAAATAACTTACGCATGTGGCGTTAGGTAAGTATGCCAGTTTGTAAGGTAATAAGTCAACATTGACTTGGTTTCACATGGAACATGAACAGTTGATGACTGTCTAACACTGACGTGGTTGGGTTTACACTTGAGTTAGTTGAGTGCCTCAGTGCATCGGTACCAGACAACCAGGGGCACTCACCAAGTGTTGACATTTGACAACCCTGGGAGAGCGGGTTGGTCGCACCGCACGCTACCAAAAAGTGGCACATATTTTCTAGTGCTCATTAACTTAGACCAGATTGCAGTTGTCAATAAAAAAATACCGTTGGCATTGAAAAAGGTGTGATCCATATGTCCATAACAGCAGTAAATCAAATCACAAAAGTACTGTCTGTGTCAATTGTTCTTCCAGATGTGTGTGTCAAAGTGCCCGGACAAGTTTGCCACCTACACTGAGATGCAGCTGCAACACAAACTCAGCAAGAGTTACTGGGAATATTACAGACAGTTCTGTAAGCCTGGCTTCAATAACCCTGACAAGGTACCAACATTGATACATCATACA
The DNA here is from genome assembly GCA_916701655.1 of Sebastiscus albofasciatus. Taxonomy (NCBI): domain Eukaryota; kingdom Metazoa; phylum Chordata; class Actinopteri; order Perciformes; family Sebastidae; genus Sebastiscus; species Sebastiscus albofasciatus. The sequence continues at coordinate 22,506 of CAKAOI010032044.1, read as the reverse complement.
CGTTTATATTTTAGAGCAGATATCAATGAGTCTTTTATGTGGTCTGATGAGCTGTGGTTAGATGAAAACAGTAATGTACAGCATGGAGTACATTAATTCAATAGTGTGAGAATTAAAGTTGATGCCTGTTAAAAACTTAAATGTACAGACTCTCAAGGTATAGCCAGTGGGCTACCATTGACTCTGAAAGGTGAAGTCAATGCTGAAGTGCCTTAAACCTGCAATCTTTCTAATATCCAGCAGGGGGCGACTCCTCTGGTTGCTAAAAGAAGTCTGATTGTATAGAAGTCTATGAGAAAATGAGCCTACTTCTCACTTATTACCTCAGTAAACATTGTAAACATGAGTTTATGGTTTCAATCACTAGTTTCAAGTCTTCTTCAATACAGCATGATGTTCATTTAGTAAATTATGGTTCCATTTAGAGTCAGATAGACCATAAAGCAGGGGATGCTTTAGGGCGTGGCTACCTTGTGATTGACAGGTTGCTACCAAGGCGTTGTAGGTCTGGGAGTTGTCCGTGTTTTCGTCTTCCAACTTTATCCCTTTCACAGTGTGTTTTCAGTTTCTGAGAGTTAATTGTAACATTTTGGTTGCCAAAAAATGTCTTCTAGGACGTTTGATTGTAGCTCCACCCTCTCGTGTCACTTCTGGTTGCAAAAAAACAAGATGGCGACGGCCAAAATGCCGAACTTGAGGCTCTAAAACGGCAGTCCACAAACCAATGGGAGACGTCACGGTGACTGCGTCCACTTCTTATATATAGTCCATGCCAAGGATTAGAGAGTGTCCAGTATTTGTGACCTCACAAATACATCTTGATGTAATCCTGCTGGAAACCTGAATCCACCCTTTTTCAAAGATCAAACCAACAATAATGACCTAATTTTGGTTCTCCTGGTTTTTGTTTGTATTCCTTGTGTTTGTGTGGACCAAATATCTTCACAAACAACCAGAACACTCATACATACTATTATTCTAATCCTCCTGTCTCTCCTCTGTTTCTTCCAGCCAGTAACTCAGGTTCTACGAGATGAGGACTGTCCCTCCATGATTGTACCCAGTAGACCATGTAAGGATGAGACGCCTCTCTCCCCAACAACCTAAAACAAATTAAAAAATAAACTAATGTCAGGTCACTCACCTTGATATTTGGAACTATAATGCACTCATATTGAATATTATAAGAATGTCTGTGTGTGTCTGTCAGTTCTCCAGAGATGTCTACCAGACTTCATCACTCTGAACGGGACTGTGACTGTAGCCAACAGAACCAGCTTTAAAGACGCTCTGGAAATGGCACGCAGCGTTACTGAACTCCAACATGCTGCCAAGTACTGTAACCTCTATTACATATTGCTTACGTGTCTTTTGCTGTGTCGACTTGTCAAAGATCAATCGACAGCACTAACAATACTAACTGCGTTTTATCCAACCAACACTTTTCTACCCCAAACACACAAGAACGTGCGGGGTGACTTACTTTCACTTTCTTGTCACAATTTGACTTGTTGGCATAATTATATTTCTACAAGCTCATATTTTAACTTCAGCAAATCTTGTCTGCAAGACATACTTTGTTGGGTGGTGAGGGGATGTTTCAAGATGTTGGCATTAGTCCACACTAAACGACAGGTTGAAACTAGTTAGTTTGATACTAAAGCTGCGTCGACATTTGGTTGCACCATGGAGACGTAAGACTCATCTTAGTTACTCAGGCGTAAAATCCACACTAACCAAAATGTTGCACAAAATGATGTTTTTACTCAGTGTTCTCAATAAGTGTGTGCAAAAACAAGTCTCTCGTGCCCAACTGTCTTTGTCAAGTTATTTAAGTAAGTAAGTAAGTTTGGAGTGTTATTTAACCTCCTTTTCAACAAGCTAGTATGACATGGTTGGTACCAATGGATTCCTCAAGTTTTCTAGTTTCATATGATAGCATCTTGACTCCAGGTGAATTAAAAATCACAAGTTGCTATAATGTATTAAAGAAATTAGTGGCGTTAAAACATATTTACGTTACCGCGTTATTATCGAATTAACTTTAACAGCCTTAGTTTATAACAAACACATTATGACGGCCTACAATGGCAAACTGTTATAAATTAGTAGTTGTTAGAGAGTTATCTAACCTTATGTATTTGTTTGCCAACACTATAATGCAAGTATCTGATGTCAAGTTCAGTCAAGTTAGCAGCTTTTACACAAAAAGGGTCTATCACAGACTTTGCGGAGGACCTACTAAGGGCTAGGTGTAAGATTTTAGTTGTAACTAATGCCTACAGTGGAACTATTTCAGCTGGTGCAACCCCTAAATATGTTAGTAGCTTTTAAACTCAGAGTTAAGTTAGATAAGATACGTTTGAAGTTACACATAGCTGGTGCAACCCAGTGCAGATATGTTGCTGAAAGATAGCTCATCGAGACCTGGAATGCAATGTGTATAGTAGTAGTGTTAGCATCTAGCTGATATACATGGATCCTAAACACATGGCATTATGGCAGTATCTATGTAATGTCTTTGTCTCTGATGTAACACTGATGGGACAAGTCTTCTGTCTCTGTTCAGGACCCTTTTTCATTTCTAGTCAAATTCCTCCCTCTCTCTATGCAGGGGCATAACAGGACTAGTGGACACTAAGGAGCTGGGCATGAAGATAGTAGAGGATTATGCCAAGTCATGGACCTGGATACTCATGTAACTACAAACACACACACACACAGAGAAAAACCACAACATCCCCACAACAAACCTGTCTAAAAGATATTTACTCACCATTTAGCCAGCACGGTTCCTCAGAGCTGTTCTCTGCCTATGTCCACTTTCCTTCCAAAGTTTCTAATCAGTAGTTTCTAAGTTGTGTCCGTCACTGACGTCACTTTCTCTCTGAATAACATCCACAGTCAATTTACTTGATTCATTATTATCTGATGGTCCATTAATGTTTAAAGTTTATTCCATTAAACAGATCTGTCACAGTGCCTCACAAGTCTGTCACAAGTTAAAAGGTAACTTTGGTATTTTTCAACCTGGACCCTTTTTTTTACCTTGTTTTTGTATCTAAATAGGCCTAAATAATGGGGACAATTCCTCACTGTCATTACATAGCGCTCCACAGGCATGCATAAAGTCATCTAGGCATAAATACGGCAGTGATGCTGTTGTTTCTACTGTAGACAGTCTGTGATTCCTACACAGAGCTTGTCTCTGTACAGATATGATGTACTATCGTAGCTCTGGGTGACCACAGACACATACAAGATTTATTTCCTCCATTTCTGATTCAACAACGTCAGGACGTCAGTGACGACAGGAGGACAATCTCAACACTGAGAGGCTTTCGCGACAGCGTAACGTGAATTTCTCGCTTGAGTTGAAATATTTCGCAAGTTTGCGTCTATTTGCCTCTTTGCATTGATTGCCGCACAAAAAGTTTGCTTTGCTCTTTGTGTGAACATTCCCCTGTACTCTTAAATACTGTGACATACCTGAAAACATTTAGTTTTAGAAAACTGATGAAGCATGTGGAGGCTGTCGAAAGTCTCCAAATCTGAACCAATGTGACAAGATGAGGATGATTTTCAAGAGTCAGGTTCAAGTTGAGCTGACATACAGAAGCTTCTATATGTTAACATTATGTGGTGAGCTCTCCCTTGTATCTGTGCATGTGTTGACAGAGGTCTGCTGATATCCCTGGGTGTTAGTCTGGTCTTCATCCTGCTGCTGAGGTTCACAGCTGGCTTGCTGTTGTGGACTACCATCATCGCCGTCATCCTGCTGCTGGCATACGGTGTGTACTTGGGGCAAGAACAACTCTTGTAGTAGTGAAAACGTTTCACTGAAGGTGTCCGTCTGTCTGTGTGTGTGTGTCTGTCTGTCTGTCTGTCTGTGTGTGTGCAGGTATGTGGTACTGCTCCATGGAGTTGTCCCAGCTGAGACACAGACCAGGCTCTGATGTTGCCATAGTAGAAGTGGGCCTGCAGACTGACCTGCAGGTCTACCTACAGCTCACACAGACATGGATCATACTATGTAAGTCTGTTTGCTTTATGAGATTTCACCAGAAGTCATTAGAATAAAAACATTATACAGCTTATACAGCTTATACACAGCGTATAGTCTAAGTACTGTATATAGTATTTACTGTAAGTTTAATACAGTGAGGGCCAAAGTGCAAATGTACTACAGAGTATTAGGGCCACATTGAGGGAAAAAAAATTGGAGATTTCCAGAATAAAGTCAAAATATTACGAGAATAAAGTTATAGGTTTATTTTGCGGGGAATCACAAATAATTTTGAGTTTCAAAACAGTAATCTTGGGGGGAATTAGAGCAAAAGCAAAAATGTAACAAACCATGGCCCTGAAAATATGAAAAGCATTAACTGTGTGTTGTGTGTGTTTGTCAGTGGTGTCTCTGGGAGTGACAGAAGCTTCCATCTTGTTGATGTTGATCTTCTTACGGAGGAGAGTGCGAGTGGCTATCGCCATGCTCAGAGAGGCCAGCAAGTACGAACTCTAAAGACAGTAAAGGGACATGATTTAAAATAAATATATGGTATGATAGTTGTGTTCCTGGCCTTATTGTCTCTCTGTTGTTTGCAGAGCCATCGGTCACATCATGTCCACGCTGTTCTTTCCAGTCATCACCTTCCTCTTGTTGACTGTTTGCATCTCCTACTGGGCGGTCACTGCTGTGTATCCTTCTCAGTGCAACAACAGGAAGAATGTTGTTCGCTTCTTGTAGTTCAGAGCTGCGAGATTAATTTGAAGAAGTAATGCACGTGTTAAAATATGTATTTTATGAATCTCTCCAGTACCCAGAGGATATCATTAGCTCTCTAACCAGTTGTGTCTTTAACCAGCACTGTGAACACAGTTACCTAGCATCCTCAGGTGAAGCCATCTACAAAGTGATGTCCCCTGATGCGAACTGTCCCGATGCCAACAGTACTTGCAAACCTGAGGTACGATATGATTTCTTCAACGTCATTGCTTTACCTGTCTGCTTTTTGAACTTGTGACAGTCACACAGTAGTATTACTGTAGTACGGTTGAGTCCGACCTTCCGATTGGTGGGCGACTCGCTCTGCCTCTGAGCCACAACACCGCACCGCTACGTGCAGCTAAACTGCAGTTCACTGTGTTAACACTTAATGTTGACTGTTTAACTTCCTCTAAACAGAAACGGTCAGTCCTGCTGTGTGTTTAGTTCGGTTAGCGTTTAGCTCGGTTAGCCAAACACACCGCACGACTCTGCTGCCCACCGGCTCATAACAGCCAACTACCTACCAACAGGAGAAGACGTTCTCCATTGTAGTCAGCAGTCAGTTCAGTTTGTCATTTGCTAGCCGATAGTTATACATACAGTACGTACATACATGCAATTGTCTTACTTAGGCGTGCAAAAAAAGAGGAACAATTCGTAATCCGTAGCGTAAACAAGAGCCTAAACTAAAGCAGTTGTTGATCACTTGCGGCCTCTACCAGCCGGTTAAGAGGAGTGACGAGTCAGCAGTCAATGACGGTATAAAACTTCAATAAAATATGTTTTCAAAAAGTGTGAATCACCACAACCCTGAGAGGTCCTTGAGCCATAAATGAGCACAACAAATATTAGGCTGATTGGTCCAGTAGTATGAGAGATTAGCCATGGACAGACAGACACACAACTGAAAACATAATCTCCTGGCTGAGATATTAACTCTCCTCTGTTGTCCCCCTCACTTCTCTCTCAGACCTTCAACAGAACCAACATTTCCAAATCGGCGTTGTGTCTGGGTTCTCAGTGTCTGTTCGCCTTCTACGGTGGAGAGACATCCTACCACCGCTACCTCTTCCTGCTGCAGCTGTCCAACCTACTGGTCTTCCTCTGGCTGGTCAACTTCAGCCTGGCCCTGGAGCAGTGTACCCTGGCTGGGACGTTCGCTAGCTACTACTGGGCCAGGAGGAAGCCTCAGGATATCCCATCATGTCCACTCTTTTCATCATTCAGCAGGGCTATCAGGTCAGGATGCACTCGGAAGACCAAGTCTGGGATTTGTCAAATTCTATGCAAACATGAAAAATGTTTCCTCTTTTTATCTAAAGTTAGTAAAACAAAACAGACAGCTTTGTGTGTAACAATATATTGAGCTCTTCCTCCGTCTATCTTCAGGTATCACACAGGGTCTTTGGCATTTGGAGCTCTAATTCTTTCAGTTGCCCAACTGGTCCGGATTATACTGGAATACCTGGAGCAGAAACTAAAAGGTTACCCAGTTTCTCCTTACTTCCTCACTACTACTACAATTGCAGACCACTATCACTATACTGATCTTGTACATATGTGTGTCCTTGTAGGTGTTGACAACAGCCTGTCCAGGTTCATAATGCACTGTCTGAAATGCTGTTTCTGGTGTTTGGAGAAATTCATACGCTACATGAACCGTAATGCTTATATCATGGTGAGTTGATTAAAGTTGTGCTTTTTAGCACCAGAGTAGTAATGAATACCTGGTATCCACTGCTCATTGTGCTGTGTTTTGACACTTGTCCACCAGGTGGCGATCTACGGTCAGAGCTTCTGTACCTCAGCCAGAGAAGCATTCTTCCTGCTGATGAGGAATGTGGTCAGGTGAGGAATAGCAACGCTTTTTAGATTCATTTAGTGCTCCACTAATTCTCTCTCTGGGCCTTTTAAAAGCCTTTTTTTCTTGTGTTGATACATTTTTGTGAAGTTATTATAGTCTTTATAAGAAAGTCTGTTTATGACAATCAAACCTTGTGAACACTCTCTGGTTGTGACAGTGATACCCCTCTCACACCGAGGGCTCAACCAGGGTTGAACTGGCAACAACACTGATATGTGAGCTCGTGGCCGTCCACGGTGAGGAAGAAATTAGGCGGTAGACGGCCACGACAATGAGGGACAATGTAGTGTAACGTTAAACAAACATAACAAGGCTGCTGAATAAGAGAGGCATCCGTCGTAACATTACATAGAAACACACCGTGTAACCCGACCACCTCACGGTACCGCCGGCTGTGAGCACATCTGTTTTTAAAGTGTTTCCACGTGTTCTATGTGTAATGTTACCTTTTTAACTTTTTTAATTTTCCAAATAAACCTGCAAAAAAAGATCAATCTGTCACCTGTTCCATCTGTTATTAAGTACTAAACCCAGTCCTAATTCATTACATTATCAAGCTATTAGAAAACTAAATGAAATATAAACTCATTTTATTACCGCCGGTACAATAACCTTATATTTTGATGTTCTAAAAATGTTAATAAAATGTACCCGAATTCACAAATGTGTAGGATATTACTACTGACATTCATGTAATATTACGTCACGACGTCTGTCGTATTAGCCGTGTGTTTACTACGTGTTTATTTGCATATAGAGCGGGGAAGTGAGATCGGATCACAAGTGGTCACTCAAGACGCATGTGGAGACGCATTCTAATGCCAGGTGTGAGCAGACGTTCTTAAAGCTGTCCACTTGTGATCCGATCACTGAGGACGCATGTTAATACCAGGTCTGAACAGGGCCTTGCATTATCCAACAGTTGCCACATGCCCTGCTGAAAAACTTTAGTAGGTCTACTATATGAAGAAAATCTTTACTGGGATGGTGGAGTGAGTGAAATATATGAAATATACATTTCAGTCGTCAGAAGTGTCTAATCCTTTTGTAATTGTAGCCTATATTATCATATTAGATAGCACAATGTGGTCTAATATATGATAAATGGGTACTGTAGATAGACAGAGGAAAAAAAGGTTCATGAGAGTTGATTTATAGATAATGTAAATGTTGTCTGTATGTTTTTGCATCCATTACAGCTCCACGTAACACAGTATGACATAGTTTAACATTTTACAAAGATAAAAATGCTGACATTTTACATTTTTGCACACATGATGATGTTTTCCAGCTCCTGAACTAATTGGTATGCATTGATCCCTGGTTGTGACCCAGGTTGTATCTGAATTGTCCTGACCAGTGATTAACCCGGGTTGACTTGGCTTGGTTTGAAATGACAAAAGAAGGGTTGGATATGGGTCAATTAACCCTGGTTCGACCCTGGTCATTGGTGTGAAAGAGGTATAAGCAGCACACCGGTACTCTGTACTGTTTTGAAGCCATGTGTGAGATGAGTGGTGACTCTGTCTCTACAGGGTTGCAGTTCTGGACAGAGTGACAGACTTTCTGTTGTTTCTGGGCAAAGTGCTGATAGCAGGAGGAGTTGGTGAGTGACAACGCAAGGCTCAAGGCTCACACTGCCATGTTAATGTTTCACATTGCAATTTACTCCTGTTTGAACATAATTATACATTACAGAAAAATACAATGCAGAGTATAGAGATCAGAGAAGACAGCAAGATAGTGTGTCACTGCGTGTGTGTGTTTCAGGTGTGGTTGCATTCTTCTTCTTCACGAGGAAGATCCCTGTCATCCAGGAGGAAGTGCCCAATCTCAACTACTACTGGGTCCCCCTGCTGGTCAGACACACACACACACACACACACACACGCACACACGTACACGAACATGTCTGATGAAAGAAAATCTTTTGGCCTTAATGTTCAGTTCACCCAAACATAATTCTACCACATAGTCCAGTCATTGTTTGGTTGCTGCAGCTACAGCATCTGATCACACAAACCTGGATCTAAAGATTGAATTGGAAACAACATACCAGGTACAATTTGTGACAGGGAGACCCCCTAAATCTGGCCAATAATCCACAGGAATATAAATTATATACCAACAAACGATGAACTGGACATGGAAATACAAAACAAGACATGTATAAAATATATTAAGTGCATTGACAATCCATTTCCTGTTTTTAGAAGCATGTTGACCCAACACTAAAAAGAATTCAAAATGATTATTTCTTAGGCCAGATCATGTTTTTCTTTTCCTCTGTAATGAAATCTGCTTTCATAGTCCCGCTGTAGTTTTCTGACCTCTGTGTTGTTCACATCAGACGGTGGTGATAGGTGCCTACCTGATTGCTCATGGTTTCTTCAGCGTCTATGCCATGTGTGTTGACACGCTCTTCCTCTGCTTCTGTAAGTAAACACTATCATTACCGTTCTTTAGTAGCCTGCTGGTGTTTAGCAAGACATAAATAAAATAGTTCCAAGTAGATTGATTTCAGAATGGGATGCACTGAAAACAAACTTGTTTAACAGGCTGCAATGGCACCAAGTTTAAACCAATAGTACATTAATATGTTCTAGAAATAATTTGTTTATGTTAAAATACTTCAGATTTCAAAAAGTATCTGGCAGCATCTTCAGATATACAGTGATATCCATAGTGACACTGTGCACAAGCAACCATATATCATGAATATATCATTTATAATTAGAATGTAATTAATATAATTTAAGCTTTTGAATTGAGTTGATGCAGTCTACCAAATATCAGCCCTTCTTCTCAAAGCCATAGCTTCAGATCAGAACACACAGCTGTCATACACATCCTGCTAGAATCAGCGCCAGTGGTATCACCATCTAGAATAAAAGTAATCCACTGATTGTTATCTGCACAGCAGTGATTACAAGAACATTACTTACAGGGTTAGGGTTAGGATTAGTACCCGAGTACACTTGAACCGTACAGAAGACCACCTTTTCAAGTGGAACCGGGCACGGTTCGTCGATCCATACTGAGTATGGTACGCAGTGTTCAAAGGAATCAAATGTACTGGACGTTTGGGTCAAGGGTACTCGGATCCAGGCCCAGGTCCATGAAGTGAAAGTCTTCTCCGTCTCAGCAAGTCTCAAATTCTAGAAAAGAATTCTAATGGCTGCACTGGTTTGAGTGAATCCTGTGGTCACATGATGTTCATCTCTTTTGCAATTAACAACACTAACCTCTTTCTGTCTTTTTGTCTCTACTTCTCATCCATCCATATTCCACCTCCGTCATACCCACTCATCCGCCCATTCATCATAATCCATCTACCCATCATCCATCCGTACCTGCTTTTTCTCCCATGATCCCATTGATTGATCCATCCATCCATTTATCGGTCCAACCAGGTGATGACTTGGAGAGGCATGATGGTAGTTCAGAAAAACCTTTCCTCATGTCCCCAGAGCTGCACAGAATTCTGGGAAAATCCAGTCAGTCGCGTTGATATCCAATCCTCCTACCCACCGCATCAGCAGCCAGTCTGGTCAGCGGTCCTGCACAGGTATCACCTGATCCAGCAATTCCGAGAGGTGTCAAAGTCCCCGCTGTACAAATGTGAGACTTCAGAAGGACAATGGTATTTTGGGTCTGATCCTCTGTGGAGACCCTCTATGACACCAATAGTAAAATCAGAATCGGAAGACTTTTCTTCAAAAATAGATGAAAGTTACCTTAAAATGAGGCAGCTGCTAGCGCCCAGACCAAGTACTGCCCTCTGCAGTGGCACCCTGCTGCACCACTGCAGTAACTTACTGCCTGTGTTTTTTTAACGCTGTGCCATTGATGTCTCAAGTAATATTTAAGCCCTCAAATGAGTAAGTGAGAAGAACATTGATTCAGGGGCGAATTCACAAAAGGATTGCGCGACTTTTGTGGCTACTAAACCTGCACAAATAAGACAAAACCAATTGATTCTCAAAGCACCCCAAAGGGTGAAATGCACCCGTAACTGAGCTGCCAAGCAAACAATGTCTTGGTGCTCCTGTGCTATTTGCATGTATTTAAATTAAGTAATATGCAGACATTGAGTGCAAATATGGGCTTTTTCTATAAAAATTTGCCTCATTGCAAAAACAGTCCAATTCACGAACATCAGCACTGATAGCCACACAGTTACAGCGTCTTCAGAGAGTTGGTGGTAACTGAAGCACATTTATAAGAGGTGTCCTTTCAAACGCATTTATGTCTCAAAAAGCTCTTAAAATGAGAGAATGTAATTAAAGGTGCTATTTATAATATTAACAACATTCAGCCACGAGATGTCGCATTTTCCCTCCCCTGTTCCATTGCATTTACTTCACAAGTTGTTGCCAGGCACTTACCGTCATCTCAGACATTTCTCCGTTTTTTTCCACACTGACGACACAGAGATACCACATGATACCAACGTCATTATACTATTGGCTCACAAGCCTTGTTAGATGTGGGAACCAAATGTCAGATTTGTAAACGTCAGATATATAAACAAAATATGAATTTTGGACCCGCCAAAAAGTGATTAATTCACAATCATAATATTTTTTTTCAGGAAAAGCCATACTTCTATTTGGCACCTTTCTAAAGGCTATGTAGATGTAATATTTAAAAAATATATATATTTGTGAACATAAAAATGTTATCAATAAGACCTTGAATATTTTCCTCATTAATGATACATTATTTCATCCACCTGCATATGTGTGCTCTGCAGAGACGTGAATACAACCCGAGCGCTGTATATACGACCCAGACGCACTGGCCTCAAGTGCACTTTGCCACATTGGTAATTGCAATCAGAAGAAGGGCAAATAAAACTCAGCTACAAAACTTGATGGCTTTGTTCGTGTTTGCTCTGTAATATCGTGAGCGAAATATTTTTTATCGAACCTTGAGACGGGACAGATAACGGTTGCAAGTGATGCACAATTCATGGTGCTGTCAGTGGCCGCAATCTTGTGATCTGTGAATTCGCCCCTCAGTGAATGTGTTTGAAAAAGCCTCCTTTGAACTTTTAATTGTACCTTTTAGTGTTGTGTGTTTTGGATGAATCTTCAAAAAACAGTTTTGCAAAAACTTGTGTGAAAATCAGTTTAGATGGAAGTGAGCGTAGCATGCATTAATATGTTCATCCGAGACCAAAATCTAGGACACAAAACATCCTCACAGCCAACTATACTGAAGAACAATGTACTGTCATCTCCAACCTCACAATATACACAAAATACACAGTTGATCTTTGATCAACAGAAGCACATGGCTACTTATTATACAGAATGATGTCATAGGACCTTCTCTGTGCAACTGCTGGCAGGTATTTAAAGTCCGTGTAAAGCAAAAATAAATATGCATTCTGGGTTTGTCACACCACAGAAAAATGCATTACTAACCACCCAGCCAAATTTGAATGATTAAAAAAATCGTCAAATATATAGAATTAGCTTTCAAAGTCATGGAAAAATCAGCAGTATTCTCTGCTCTGAGACGCTGAAACCTGAAGCCCCTCATAATACATCCATGGCTGAAACCAAGCCCACAAGCGGGGAAGTTGCAGCCTGTCAGGATTCCCTCAGTAGTGGCGAGCGAAGAGGGAAGAGCCCAGCGCCGAATCGCCGTCCGATGGGCGGAGTGGGGAAATGGGGCCTGAGTCCTTCTGAACAAGGCTCAGCCCGTGGACGGTGTGAGGTCGGTAGCAGCCCCGGTCACGCAGTCCCCCGGGAGATTCAACTCGGGGGGGTTAGGGACGGCCGCTCGGTGTGAGAGAACGCCCTCGCGGATCTCCTCTTCCCTCTCCCCGGCGCTAGCTGGCTCCCGCCGGGTGCATTTCATCCAAGGCGGTCGGTCAGCTTGGAAAGGCTCGGGGCGGGGGTGGCTCGCGGCCGCTATCTTAACAGCGCCCCTGCCCGGATCTTGCCGCGGGGCCGTGGATAAAGTGCTTGCTTTTGTGGTCCCGGTAGCCTGAAAGACATTCGTGGCCCTGGTACTCCATACTGACTATTAATTTTTAGTTAAGTTAGTTTTCAGAAAAAAGAATTAATATACATAGTAGGTGTATAAAATCAGTGATGAAAATGCCAATAGTGGGAATCAACCCACGATCATGTTAATATTCGAGACTCATGCCCTACCAACTGAGCTGACCGACATAACCTATGACAGTACCCTTTCAAAAACCACGTTTGTGAAGATGGGTGGAGTTATGTTAAGGATGGCTCCAGTGCATCCTGAACACAAAACTGGCCAAAAACGGTTTAACGGTCTAACTCCACAATCCAGTACTACAACGTTCAGTCTTTGCACGTTTTCAGTAAATATTTTCCAACATTTATAATGTATTTGGAAACAAAACTCTGAATTTCCTTTACATGGACTTTAAGACAGCGGTGCATGGAGAGTGTGTATTGTCGGAACAACGGGATTTCGAAACAATGGCTTTTTGTGTTCGGAATAACAGGCTGTCGTTCTAATGGGCTTTATGTCGAGTGGTGCATTTGGGACTATTGGGTTCGGAACAGTGGGCAGTCCCCATGTGGACCGCGGATTAATTGCAGTTTACTTCACAGTTGCACTTGAATGGCACATGTTAAAAACAGTTGACGGTGACAGGCAGTCATGGCGAGCAGAGGAACTTGAGAAGCCTCCCGCATCATTGAAGTCGCATGTATGGGAGCATTTTGGCTTCCCTGTAAAATAGAATGACGATGGAAGAAGGGTGGTAGACAAAACTGTTACGGTATGTAGGCATTGTGCCACGTGGAAGCCATGAGACAACGGCAATACATCGAGCATGGCTCCACATGATGACGGGAGCCAGTTCAGCCAAGACGTGACAACTACTCACCACGGCATTTAAGCAGCCTTTTGCGGCAGAATCGGACATGGTTAAAGCTATTACAAAATCTTTTGGGATGTTTATCGCTGCGGACATAAGGCCATACTCCGTTGTGGAAAACAAAGGATTTAAAAATATGGTGCTTGAGCCAGCTACCAAATCCCCACGCGCACCTGATTCAGTATGAAGATCTTTATGAACAGGAAAAGTTAAAAATTGTGGATGAATTATCCCAAGCATCCTCTAAGCAAGCGAGCTCCACAAGCTACATAACTGTGACTGCTCACTACATCACAGCAGAATGGGAGATGCGAAGTCCACACAGCCACAAATCATTAAACAATTGTTTAAATTCCATTTACTTCCATTCTATTTTCATCTATACTTCTCTGGAAACCAATATTCACACCCGTCAGGTCACATGGATTACGTGAAAGTCTGGAAATGGATTTACACAGGGACAATTCAGATCTGCAATATTACTGTATGTGGCCAAATGTTAGCACAGTAGGAGTATGATGAAAACACTGTTCACAATGAGTTAAGAATGCTTTTCTTTTGCTATAAAAAGCCACGGTTTAAACAATGTATACACCTTGTTAATTTTTATAAGACGGATTGATTTTTGTATTTGTGATGTGTTTGTTTTTTATTTGTAAAGATGATTTAAATATGATAAAATGTTAATATCTTAATTAAAAAATATATGAAACATGTCTTTGTCTTCAGCACTTTTGTCAAACTAAAAAAACGTCTAATAAGTGACAATAAAAATATGCAGTGTTGGATTGCATTTTGTAAACCAATCCACTGATTTATAACACATATAGAAAAAATGATGAGGTATCGTTCCAGTACAACAGCTAATAAATACCAGGTGTATCAGCTGATTGTAGGCTGATGATGTCACAGGCCTACATAGCTTGTAAGGTAGAACAACGAATATCACATCATGTTTGATATGTGTTGTTCTATCTTACAAGTGTGACACTGTCATTTTCTAAATCTGTTAGTGTTAAACTGGTTACTGAATTTGTAACTAAAATGTCACGTTAGCTGCGAGCAACAGGACGCTGACTTTCGTTGACTTAACGGCCACAGGTGTCGCTGTTAACAAGCAATTTCTGATTCTTACATGTAGTCCCTTTAAAGGGACTTTTTGTAAGAATACCTCTAGATCACCTTCACTGTCTGTGACATATTCTACAGATGTCTAGACATTGGAACTGTAGTAATCTTGCTAGTATGATGTCAATATACAATCAATAGATCACTTTCACTGTCTGTTGTTGCTGTGAGACGCAGCTGAGACGCGCGCGACTCGCATCAAAAATAGGCGAGACCTCTATTCTATAAAAGAGACGCGGGCAGTGTGGCTGCCGAAATAAAAAAACAACACGCGCTCCTGACATTGTATGTGTGTCCACGCTGTTAAGCTCTTGATATTTGTTTTTAAAGCCCTTACCGGCCTCGCCCAACCTTATTTTACTCCACAACATCCACCCGCTTCCTTTTTGGGGTAAATGTTGTAAAGTCTGTTTCCTGTTCTGTATCCCCTTCTGGGGTGACAACCGATGGGGATACGACCACCGCCGCACCCTGGGAGGATGAGGCAATGAGGACAGGCGGCGTCACCGACGTCCTGCCCCCAATTGCCTCATCCATCAAAGTGTACCACTTCCATGATGCGGCAGTAGTCTCACCCCCCTCTGTACTGACCCCAGTTCTGGGGCACTTCAGGTCCTGTGGAGGAAAAACAGCCAAAAACAAAGGAGAACAGTTCCAGATTATACTGAAATATTAATAGTTGAGAGTCATCGCTGTTGAATGCTTCTGCTGGTGTTATGTTTACGCAAGTGAAAAGTAAGTAAGTAATGTCAACGAGTCACTCATATATTTAGAAATTACCTTTTCATCAGCTGATTTCCTCACAAGGATAGTGATGTGTGGAATATTAAAATAGACAAACTAACCAACCAACCTTGTAATTCTGTTTTAAATCTCCCATTTCTTTTTTTTTTTAAAAAACAGGGATCACCCTCCCCTCCAGGCCTTTCTCCACAATGTAGGTCCTTTTTAAAATACAATAGTAAAACAAAACAAAGTAGGTCATGATTACAATACAATAGTAAAACAATACAATGCAGAAAAACATTATATATCTTTGTGTGTATCAATAACTTGACACACTTCCTAATTCTGTTTCATACAGCAGTCATAAATTCAAACTTCGTTAAGGGTACAGGCCTAACACTCAAAGATTAAATATCAGAAAAACTATAATATGGGATTCAACACAACAAAGTGTAACACACATGCACTTACTCCTATCCACTGACGGCTGCATTTCACCTTCCAGTGAAGAGGGAGGGCGTTGGCATCACGCCAGGTTATCAGGTACCTTGTGTTATTATCCGTCCCTAGATGACCAAAATATGTGTTTAATTCAGATTAAAATACACACATGTTGAAATATGATGCCTTACTACAATTATGTGCCTCTGTTGATTATCATTATTCTTTATTGCATTCACGGTATTGATTCTGCTTCACGAACACAATCAACATCCTGATAGTCTCTATCTGACAACGGTTTAGTTACTGAAAAATAAACACGTAGTGCAGGGTGTAGCGTTGTAGCTTCACATCTACATTGATAAAGTAACTTATCGATGACCACAAACATGTCACTGATAATTTAGCGTAACGTTACGTTAGCTAACGTTAGCTTGCTGGCATTAGCGTTCACAATCCGACCGACAAAGCGTGAAAAACCCAACAAATATTCTTATGGCTGGTGGTCGATAACAGTACAAAGGATCATGAAAACAACGGCACTTCAATCAGCTGCAAGGCGTCGATGTATGACTGCAATGTAGTTAAACGTTAACATCTACGTTACCACTGTTGGCAAGCTTGTTAGCATTGTTAGCATTCACGATATCGTTCATGGTTCGTTAACTCTACAAACTCCTAACAGTAATCCAATAAACAGACTGATGACTTGTGCTCAACAACAATTAGTGCAAAATAAAAGTAAATGAGTAGATGTGAAACGTTATAACTTGCATTTATAAGGTTCGCTGTTTAATATTTTTTTTCATGTCTTTAACATATTCTACAGATATAGACATTGAAAATGTAGTAATGTTGCTTGTATGATGTCAATATACAGTCAGAATATCACCCTCACTGTCTGATGTTGCTGTGAACCGCGCGGCTCGCGGTAAAAATAGGGGAGACCTTGAATCTCTAGAAGAGACGGAGCTGACACGCAGCCGAGCCGTCTCACGCGGACTGTGTGGCTGCTCAAACCTCTTAATGTGGAGGCTGAAATAAAAACAACAGGTTCCTCAGCTGCCACACGCTCCTGATGTTCCCTGTGTGGACACACCATTACCTTTGAAGCAGTCATAAAGTCAGAATGTGTCCATTCCTCAATTATTTATATTCCTTCCGTCCATAGGGGTCCATCGATCAAAAAAATTTAAATGTTTTTTCATAAAAATTTACCAAGTTGTGAATATATTGGTGAATGAAGTCCACTACAAAATGCAGATGTCCCCACCTGCATTTAAAAACCTGGGTTTTAACAGGATAAAGAGAGGTGTTGTATCGGTATGCCGGTGTCGTAAAAAGGAGTGTCGTTAACTG
>CAKAOI010032040.1:33292-85172 GCA_916701655.1 Sebastiscus albofasciatus | reverse complement strand
TACTACTATTACTACTACTACTACTGCTGCTACTACTATTACTACTACTACTATTACTACTACTACTGCTAGTGCTACTGCTGCTACTCTCATGAGATGGATAACGTTAGACATTGACCTTGAATGGTTAGGATAGGTCGTCGAGCAGTTTTTGTCGATCATTTTGTAGCAATGACTCTGCACATTTTTTAAACAAAAAACTTTTCCGTATAAAATACAGAAAATTCCATCAAATATAATACTTCTATGTAGGGCTGCCCGCTCTTCGTCGATTAGTCGACTAATCTGTCGTTCTGGTCTTAGTCAAATAAGATTTCTTTAGTCGTTTCTTATGCTTTTTTTTTATTCTGAATGACTCATTTCCTAGATATCTATGAGCCCATTTCTGGTAAACACAATCTAAAGTGGTGCTTTTGTGTGATTCCTTGTGGAGAAACTCAGTTTTACAGATCTGTTCAATCAACTCATCGATTAGTCGACAAAAAAGAGTGTTGGTCGACTGAGAGTTGTTTTGGTCGAGGACAGCCCTACTTCTATTCATTTAAATTAGAGGCAACGTCATGTGAAATGTCTGTGTTTGAAGTTATACTACCTACATTCTTCATATACCCCAAGTACAGATTTACTGCACAGCTCAGGCAGCGATGGGACAAATGTAGAGCTGGAAGAATTTGTCAATCGACAGAAAATTAACCTGCAACAATTCTGATAATCATTCAATTGTCAAGTCTCTTTCATACAAAAATGCTCCCAAAAAACAAGCAATTCAAATGTGTCAATCCGGGTTTAGAGAAAATATGACGGGCATTTGTCAGTATTTTCTGACATCTTATAGACCACACAATTATTCAATTAATTGAGAAAATGAACAGGTTAATTGATAATGTAAATACTAATTTGATGTAGCCACAGACAAATGACCAACAACCGCAACACTGTATACATATCTACTGTGTTACTGGGATGATACACCTATCTCCCGATTAGATACTATCACAATACTTGGGTGCCGATTCAATATGAATTGCGATTTATTGCGATTTTTTACTAGCGTTTTTAACACTAGACCATGGGAATAAGTTGAATATAATATAAATATGATAAAACATCTAAATGAATAAAATAAAAATGTTTGATTTTCAGCATGTATGTAGTCAAAGATGTCCTGAAGTCAAATATATCAGTCATTGTCAGCCATTATTTATTCAAAACATTTCCAGCAACTCAAAAATCAAATCATCATCTCCCCTCACAAATTAGTGGTATTTTCTTTTTAATTTTAATATCTACAGTGTATCTCTTGTGATACATTTATTAAGCCTGACCCAAGTCTACTTACCAAACACAGAGGAGGCATCTAATCTGACAAATCACCAATTTCCTCCCCTCTAAATGAGATAATGGGACGAGTCGACGGGTAAACGAGCCTGGCTCTGAGATTTAGAGACACTCGACAGTTGACGCCACAGGGACAGATGGAGCATCCCGTCTACAACCGGGCAAACGTGGCTAGAAATTCAACCAAAGCATGCCAAAGACTTGACGCTCCTACTGTGTGATGCATTTTCTACTTCTACACCTTGAATTGAAATACAGTCAGCACTTCTCTCTGTTGTCTCAATCACAATCTCAGGAGAGGCCTGATCCTACTCGCTCCTCTCTCTGCTGTCAAGTTCTCCTAATGCATGTTTGAAACTGAATATAGCAGCTATAGGTTTTCACTGGCTGTCCTCGGAGCCAGCGGTAAGACGAGAAGACACTCTACTACAACCCCCAGCGGCACCACATACAGTACAGCCACCATCACGTCCTGCCAGGCTGGTGCCATCACTGACTGTGTGATTGTGTGGTTTGTGGTGAAGAATGGCTGGAATGAGAAGCTGGTATGGAGACACAAGCTCCTCAGGGGTCTTTTGTATTTCTTTATTCTGTTTCCTGTTACTCATGTGGCATGAAATAACAAAATCTCTTTAAGGTTAAAGGATAAGCCTCTATAATTTTTCTTATTGTCAACAAACCCCATGAAAAGATTAAAACCAACAACTAATTAGTCCGTCTCAGTATTTCTGTCTCACTCAGCTCATTAGTTCCTACTAATGATATAAATCATTATATTTCCTCAAAAAAGCTAGAGTTTCTAGCAAACATTACTCAAACAGGAGTAAATAGTGTTTTTGTTGGGGACTATTTTTAGTTGCGGATTAATACACATTTGGAGTATCACGATGTAGGTAATTTCATATCTCAATAACAATATATGTCACGATATAGCATATTGTCTGGTGATTCAATAAATAATTGTCTATATTAAACAACCAGCCTATTTTTGTATACTCCTGTGTGGATGAAATACTTGACAAATGAAAAGTACTGAGTATTTTCTCATTTTAAGAACTTGAGTGCAAAATTAACTTAACAGTTTTAAGTGAAATTATAAATAAATATAAATATATATCATCATATTGTGTAGCTCTGCAACATATATGTAAAATAATATCATGATATAGCAAAATATTTTTGCAATTGCTCAGAAGTTTGTCCTTTTTTTAACAGGATGTAGCTCTGATTAATTACCGTATAGCAAACATACGATGCAGTGATGATTAACCAATCTTGTTGGGGTCAATTTATTTAGTAAATGATGGCGTACATGGCCTTTGTGTGATGTAGTGCCGCTGAAGGTTTTCAAACCACTTCCACACCGCTGAAGTTTATTTTTTGGAGGAAACTCCTCCACAGCGGAGCTATAGCAGCAACACAGCTCTCAGCCATGTGTGTTGCTGCTATATATGTAATCATGACGTTAATTAATATTGTTGATAATAAAACATACTTTTATCATGTTAACATGTTTTCATGTACAATATGATATGGTACACCTGATTCAAAATAAACTACAGTGGCCTTGTTGACTGTAATGAAGGAACATGTCACTCAGTGCGACAGTGTGGCTCACTGAAGGTCTGTGGCACAAAAGAAATAATATACATATCAGGATTTAGCTAAACAGACAACACTTGTTAGTAGAATCAACTCATTGTTGGTTCCGATATTTCCAGGGGATTTGTAGACAATAAAAACATATTCAGAATATCACCAGACTCAGCCTTCCCAGTTACCCTGGAGAACTGGCTCTTCCCTGACAAGCACCACTGTACAATATGAGGCTTAATGTTGCAGATTCTTGTCCCCACCCTTGCATGACGTTGCTTGAATACCTTGTCACAATCTCAGGCTTAAAATGTGGACAATATGTGTATTTTAACATATTTTTCTATGTCAGTAAATGCACTTTCTCTGAGTGAATGTAAAGATGAAGAATTAATTCATCACTGTCAAGATTAAAATACCATTCAGGCTCGCACTGCCTTTTGTTGCAGTCAATTTATTCTGCCATTCAAGCGTAAAAACATCAAGCAGGTGGCAACAAGCACAGTGCCAGTCTAAGCATTCAGCTACAGCCAAGGTCATTGGTCTCCGCCCCTCACCACCACCACCATCACCACCACCTCCACCACACGGTGAATACAGCAAACAGTGAATCTCTACCTGATACAGCTGAATAAAAACGGATGGTGGACATTCATCAGGTAAAAGACTCAGAATTCCTCAGTGACAGTTTCCTAAATGCAGCTGATTATTAGTCAAAGCAACGTCCCAGTCATTCAGGGAAACAAATAGCTCAGTTTTGGCTTCTTTGACTAATTAATCCATTTTACAAACTGGCTGATAGAGGACTCAACAAACCCAGAGAAACAAGAATTAGCCGTAATCCAGACTGCAGAGAGGGAGGGAGGTGAAACTAGGCCACGAAATATACTGACATTCATTTAGGCTTTTCCCTAAGTCGGTTGCTGTAACATCCAAACAGGCTGTCACTTCACAGGTTATTACAGTCCAGCGTTAAAGTCTTTATGAACAATCCGGTGGCGAAATATGATCTCTGCCAGATTAAGACTGCTTCAGAACAACAAAATATTCATTTTTCGACGTTGTGTTTGATCGATATTAGCCGTTTGCCCTGAAATTCTCTGTAAAGAGTATTACACGGTCAATGAATCCATTCATTTGAAGCAGATCAACCAGTGTGTGCAGAGCAGGGGTGTAAGAAAATATCACACGAGTATTGTGATATCATGTGTTGTGATACTGTATCAATTCTCAAAAACACTATTTTTAAATAACCTCTTAAAAATCCCACATCCCGCCATCTGACCCAAAAACTAGTCTGACTTTCAGTGGTTGTAGCAGGCTCAGTTTTAAAGCTAGAGTGAAGCTACTGGCATTATATGAAACTAAAAAACGTAAGGAATCCATTGTTACCAACCATGTCATACTAGCTTGTTGCGAAGCATGTTAAAAAACACTCCAAATTTGCGCTTTATTTTGGTGAGGAAAAACTGGCATGGCTATTTTCACAGGGGTCCCACTTTATGATAATCACATTTAGTTTTTTGCATGCAGTACAAATGTGTTATTTTTGCCTATTCTTAAATGGTGTATTTCTGGTGTGTTCTTTATACTATGACTACGATGTTTTCCTAAAATTCACAATATATCGCCTTGCTTACAGTATCACAATATATTGAATCGTTACCCCTGTAGATGATACGTGTGGTATCGCCAGATCCTTGCCAATACACAGCCCTCGTGTCGAGGCAAAGAAACATTGTTTTATGAGCCCATAACGAAAAGGTACAACCAGAGGGAACTTTGTGCTCAGTGTCTGACGCTAAATTTACTTAAAACAAAACATAATCCTTTGATATGGGAGTCTGATCTGGATGTTTTTGTAGAAACACTAAGAGGGAACATTTTATCAAGTAAAGCCTCCAGCAAAAAGAAAAAAAAAAAAACATGTGTCTCATTATCAGCTTCAAAATGGGATTTGAGATTTGATCTTCTACCATATAAACTCA
Organism: Sebastiscus albofasciatus; assembly: GCA_916701655.1. Taxonomy (NCBI): domain Eukaryota; kingdom Metazoa; phylum Chordata; class Actinopteri; order Perciformes; family Sebastidae; genus Sebastiscus; species Sebastiscus albofasciatus. The sequence goes on along the minus strand of CAKAOI010032040.1, from coordinate 80,253 downwards.
GAATCAGACTAAATTCAGTGCAAAGGTCAGGCTCCTAAGGCTGAGTGGACTGATTTACGAGCTGTAATTGCCTGGGTCATTCAGCCCTGCAATGCATTATAGTGCTGTGTAACCTACATTCATCTGTCTTACTAAGCAAAATGTGGACACTGTGTCAGTCTACTGACTTGCTCATACACATGTTTTGTATTGTACTGAAGATGCTAGAATAGATTCAAACTTGTCTTTGCAAGATCGAGGTTAGATATGGGGTTTACCGATTGTCAGTTTGATGGATTAAAGCAGCAGTAGGTAGAAATGGAGCAAATATGATTAAAAAAAGTTATTTTTATAAAACGGTCACTATATCCTGACAGTAGTGCACGAGACAGGTAATCTGAAAAACATCATGTGCCTCTCTGTCGTCCGGTGCTCCTAATGGCATCTGCAAGATTTCACAGACCAATCAGAGCCGAGCTGGAGCCTGCTGTCTGTGAGCCAGCTGTCAATCACTCGCAAACTCTGATCAAAAGGTCAAACTAAGCAGCGCTGATCAAATAAGAATCAATATTATGTTATGTTAATGCCTATTTCTTGCCTCAAATGTTTTCAGAAACATCTTGTAGTTTACTGTTTAGCTGTAAAATGAGAAAATTTGACACGGCAGCCATGTTGAGATCAGTTGAGGAAATGCCAAGCACCGCCCACCAGCCGGAGCACAGCCAACAGAAACGCTCTCTCTCTCTATGAAATGACCTGTGATTGGCCAAACTCGAGATATTTTAAAGCCTGAAATCAGAGCCATGAGGAGGTGCAGAAGTCTAGTTATCTCTCAGAACACTTGAATTACAATATGCTGAAAGGTTATTATGGAATTGTTGCCCAATGATGCCAAAAATGTTCTGCCTACTGCAGGTTTAAATAAGTAGTAGTGACTGAAGAAGTGCGAATAATATGAATATGTACCCCCTGATTTCTTATTTAATGGAATAGCAGCAGAATGGTATAGCAGCAGATAGGCTTCAATGGTTTGGCTTTCTGTTGTTGCATATTTATATACATGCATTAGAACCATACTTTACAGTGATTAAAGTCTAATTTCCATGCAAATGAGCAAACTGGCAGCTATAGATGTCACATTTATGACATTTAAATCATGCCATGCTGTACGAAGGACACACATCTGGGCCTTTTTTGGTCGATTTTTGCAGCTGTGGGACAAAAGGCTGCCTTCATCTGCAGTAGGTCATTTCATCCCCCATCAATCAACAACATTAGAGGCCACATCTCATCCAATAAGGCCTCCCTGTGCCATCACGACTCCAACAAACCAAGACCCAAAACATTGCAGGCCCCAGTGAGCTGTAATTGTCTAGGTCATTCAGCACCTGCATGCATTATAGTGCTGTGTAACCTACATTCAGCTGTCTATACTAAGCAAAACGTGGACACTGTGACAGTCTCCTGGCTACATGTTTTGTACTGTATATTGAAGATGCTAGAATAGATTGTCTTTGCAAGATCAAGGATAAATATTTGGTGTATACAGTCCAAGCAAATGAGCAAAACTGGCAGCTATAGATGTCACATTATGACATTTAAAATCATGCCATGCTGTGGGTTTGATCCCATCCATGAAGGATCCACATATTATATCTTTATATTGATCTTGTCTCTAAAGGTGGAGGCTTCAGATAAACCCAATGTTTTTTTTGCCTCTTCCTGCACTGTATATTCTTCTTTTATTTATTTTTTTTGTTATGTTGTATAGTCTTAAATTGTGCAAAACAAATAAACTAAATAAACAAGGACACATCTGGGCCTTTTTGTCGATTTTTGCAGCTGTGGGACAAAAGGCTGCCTTCATCTGCAGTGGGTCATTTCTCAACAACATTAGAGCAACATTAGAGCCCACTATCCATCCAATGAGGCCTCACTGTGCCATCACGACTCCAACAAACCAAGACCCAAAACATTGCAGGCCTCAAGTGAGTCGTGATGTTTTTATATTTCTGCAGTAAAAACATATCTGTTATTATTGTAGGCCCCTCTTCTCTAACCCACTGCTCCACTTCTCACAGTGCAAGCTCCACCTTTTTCTCCTCAGCTGCAGATTGATTGCCCCTTTTCATCGCTGCAGTTGTTATTTACGCACAAACTCGATACGCCCAAAAATGATTCAGCATGCAGCCAGGCAGCGGTGTCTCTCTCTCTCTCTGTAGCCGAAATGTCGTGTGTTTACCTCGGGGACTTGAGTCCTGCAGGTACGGAGGAGCAGTGGGGGTCACGTTCTCCGAGTTGGGACCCGACAGCAGAGGAGATCTCTCGTCCATGCCGTCGGAGGCCATGTCGTTACCGGAGAGGATTGACGCGCAGAGACGAAGCTCCTGGCTGCACCGAGTCTTCACCCAGTGAAGCAGCGCGGAGGAGCCGGTTGTCGGTGTCGGTGCTGCCGAGTCGCTCCGGTCCAGCAGCCCCGGTGACGGCAGCCTGGAGGAGGAGGAGCTCCACGGTGATCCCCAAGAATCCCCGCCCCTCACCACCATGACCCAGACCATGATGGGATCTTAATGCTGAACATACAACATCACTATGATGGAATGTTTTTGTGCCAAAATGATGTCCAGAAATTCTAAATTCTACATTCTAAATTCTAAATGCTCTATAGTCTGGAAACACGTGCACAGGTTTATTTGGATTGTAGTCCATATTTTCATGAATAATATATATATAAATAAATAAATATCCTGCCTGGACTCCAACAGCAGTGTTTTAGTGATGGAGGGAGGGACACAGTGAGAAGTCAATAAAGCAGCAATTCCCAGTAATCTCCACTAGATGTCACTGTAGGATTACTGTGTGGTCCCTTAGACCGGGGGTCAGCAACCTTTACTATCAAAAGAGCCATTTTAGGCAATAAATAAATAAATAAATAAATCTGTCTGGAGCCGCAAAACATTTGAGCATTGTGATGAAGGTAACACAGTTTATAGTCTAAGTATATAGAATATAAGTCTAATGCAGTGAAGGCCAAAGTGTATATGTACGACAGGGTATTAGGGCCACATTGAGGGAAAAACATCTGAGATTTAATTTAATTCAATTCAATTCAATTTATTTTTGTATAGCGTCAAATCACAACAGAAGTTATCTCAAGACGCTTTATATAGAGAGCAGGTCTTAGACCGTACACTATGGTTTAGAGACCCAATGAGATCCACCAAGTGTGCTGTGGCCAGAAAAAACTCCCCGATTTAGTGGGAAGAAACCTGGAGCATCCAAAACAGTCATAACATAAGATACCTTATTAATACCAAAGGAAATTTCTTTTTCTTTTCTTTTCTTTTCTTTTTCTTTTTTATCTTTTGCCAGAGATAGCTAAAAAAATTACAACATAAGAATAAAAACACAACAGAGTAATAAATATAAAGTGTATAACAAATAAAATTAACACCAGTGCCTAATAGAATAACAATAAAAGTCAGATAAATTTAGTAAAATAAGTAAACTAAAATAGAAAAATAACATTGTGCATGATATTGCATGTGACATTCTGTCATTGTGTTACTTATGGATGGAATTATATTGAAAATAAATTATTTCCCTTTTTGCTGGGGACCCTTGGTGGTCCCCGGACCCCACTTTGACCACCACCATGCTACTGTAGGCTCTATGTTTACAAGAGAAAAGCAAAGATTTAAGTCTAAAACATGATTTTGTGTTGCAGAAATACTTTTTTTTCTGCACAACCCTGAGGATTCATCTTGCAGCCCTATGGATACTAAAGAGTGTATCTAGACATTGACATTTATTTCTCTTTACTGCAGCAAACTGGATTGAAGTAATGCCTCTCTGGCTGAAGTGCAAACTTTTAGCTTTAGAGACATTTTGTCTGCTTACAGAGCAAATGCATCTGGATTGATCGGACAACACTTGAGGGAATAAAATTCTGGTGTAGAAATCCTAAAGCCTTTTTTATTATTTATAAGATACACTTCTCAAGGCCCAGAGAGAACACCAGCTCTTTTTTCTGTTTTATTGGTTCTTTTATATTCACATGTTAAACAACTTTTCCATGTCTTTCCATCCTGGAGGAGGGTTCCTTCTTCTTCCCTATTAAAGAGGGTTTTTATTCCAACTCAAGGGTCTTAAAAGAGTGTATATGGTGGACAGATTATAAAGCCCTCTGCGGCAAATGCTTTATTTTAATTACTGAATATAAATAAAATAGACTTTAGTAGACAATTATGATAGTTTTAATAGCATATTGCTAATGCAGTTACATACAATTTACATTATTATGAGATCAGTGTACATTTACGGCTTTTTATATGTGTTGTATGTGTTATATTAGATTGTGCCTGTTGTCATGGAGCCTGGTTTCTTCGGTGTGTTTGATGTGTTGTATATCCTGACTGGCCAAACAGTGTAATTGTGCAGGAATCTGAAAGTTGGCACTTAACCTCATTGAGTCATTTCTTTCATTTCAAATGCAACATAATTTTTTTCGGTCTCTCCCACCTGATTTATTTCACAATTGAGCCGAAAACATGGATTTTCGCCATCTGAAAGAAACTGTTAACCTTAACATCTTCTCTTTGTTGGTGCCAAATGGTTTAAAAATCATTAGCAAGACTTTAAAAACAACATCTGGCTGCTGCTACCGCCAGCTGTAGACCAGACCAAAGTGTGGACAGGGCTCGGAGGGATCTGATCTGCGTTTTACATTCCTACCCTTATAAAAAAGAAGTAAACTTCAAGTTTATTTTACAAAGTTAAGTTAAGTATAGTTCAAGTATATTCCCAAGTATACTTTATGTAATAAGTATACTAATATCTATGCACCACTTCAATACTTCTTGGGACTAAATTGGCCCACTTTTATATAAGGATACTTAAAATATACTTTAAATGTAAGAGTAGTAAACGTTGAGTACACATCTAGTTTACATCCAAATTGTATTTTGTACTGTAACTATATTATGAACTATACTACAAGTGAACTAGGTATACTGTACTAGTTATAAACTTGTAGCCCACTTTTTAGTTTATGAATGTACACTTTAAAGTATAATCTCAGTAGTGTAATGGTTTTTACTGCAAGTATACTTGTAAGTGAACTCATAGTACTTAGCCAAATACTTTTCTGTATACTTTTCAGTATAAGCCAAGTACACTTAGACTTTTTGGTATACTTGTCAGTATAAGCATAGGATACTTAAGTATTATTTTAAGTATATCTCTGATAAGTATATAAAAAATAAACTGAAAGCTCTTATTTGAAGTTTAAATGAAATATAATAGCACACACTTGAACAAACTTCTTTTTTGTAAGGGCACCTTTCTTTAGAGTTACAAAACTTAAGTTTTACAGTTTGTCCTGCAGATTCACAGCACATCTTTTAAGATTGATGGTGTTCGCCTCATGCTCACTCCTCCCCTATAACATTACTACACCCTTGATAGTTTGTGCCAAAATACGTCTTTCCCATTCCTTGCTGGTTATGTCAGTGTGTAAGCCTCAGGCTGCATAATTCATTCCCTGGCCATTCAATGGACTCACTAAATACACACAGATGGGGTGAATTAATCTTTGGGACAAAACAAGTTTGGGGTAAAAAACCTTTTGTGTTTATTCTTAAAACAAGAGCAGGATAACAAGATGTTTAGCCTACAATGAACAGCTATGATTGCATGATGTTTAGAGCATTTAGAGTTTAAAATTCAAGCCTGGTTTTGTTTAGGACATTGTAAAATGGCTCATAAATTCTAGGAGCATCACACCTCCTACTGCATTCTCACTCACTTGAAGTCTTTACAGGATAAAAAGCTGCAAATTATCACTTCAATGATGCATAGAAACTTAATTCCACTTTATTTTTTTTAAGAAGGCATTAAGGTCCTGCAGCAGACCCTTTCTATTTCCAGCGTGTCTGGTGTTTTGCACTTGTAAGAAGTCAGGAGGAGACATTTCCAGCCAGACTACAAGTGTATTTTGCATTTTTTTGGGTTGAGTTTCCCTCAATTACTCCACAGACTTTGAAGGAAAAGCCTTTGCTCCTGACTCTGCTGTGCCTGCTGATCCTGTTCCAGTGAATAGTGATTCACATCGCATGAAACAGTCAACGACTCAGTTTTTCCGACGACTTCAGGCACCAGAGGAGCGTCCGAGATCTCACACACAGAGACTGACTGCTTCGTCTCCGGGGTTTCTTTGCAAGGTAAGAAGACATATATCACATATACAAGACATGAGTTAAATATATGCAAAGTACTGAGAAAAAATATGTTTGTATGAGTTGAAGATGTTGCAGTGCTCAGGAGTTGTGGATTAGCTGTGAGGCTTCTTTACTTTAGAAACTGGCAACCCTTGAAGCCACCAAAATGAGAGTAAAACTTCCTGAGATCAAATATAAGAAATAAAACAGCCTTTTGGAGATAATAATGGCCTTGTTGGAGAAACATGTGGCAGCAAAGACTTGAAACTTGACTTTGGAGTGACTTGTGGGCATCTCTGTGAGCAGAGATGCCCACAATACTGTATACTTTATAGTACTTGATTTATGTATTACATAAAGAGATTTGCTCTTTTTGCTATTTGACTTGATGATTTGTGATGAGATTTTAAAAATGTATTAAATGTGTTGTTCTCATATGCCTCTACGGTGAACAGATAATCCAAAAACTTGATGAATTGAAGTAAATTCATATCAAAGCATCCTTTTACAAACTCTCACACACTTTAATATACTATACTTTTCTTATATCTTGATCAAAAGATTAAGTAAGTAGGCCTATAAGCCAAATATATCTAGACTTTTCAGAATACTTGTCAGTATAAACCAAGTATATTTAGACTTTTCTGTATACTTGCCACTATAAACGTAGTGCGCTTAGTTTTTTATACTTGTCAGTATAAACCAAGTGTACTATTGTTAAGTATATCTCTGATAAGTACATAAAAAAGTAAACTGAAGATATACTCTATTTTAAGTTCAAAAGAAGTATACTAATAGCACACTTGAATAAACTTCAGTTTAATAAGTGTGTTTAGCTGTAATTGTAATTGTAATTTGTAATTTTCATTAAACATGACATAATTTATACTTTTATTTTGACGATAACATTGCATTTTGCCTGTATTGCCACAGTTTTATGCCAATGAAAGGTCTCAGTTATTCTTATCTTTATAAATAATAAGTTTAAATGTCCTCACCGATCAAAATCTCCATTCCTCCTTCACATGCACAATATAGTCTGTCTAGAAAGTGCACGGGATTGTGCATATATTTGTTGTTATTAGATTTAGATTAGATATCATTATGGCTCATTAATAATCTGTGCTTTACAAAACAGTATGGAAATGCAGATAGAGGAGATCTTTTGTGTGAACTAAACAATAGCTTTGTTACAGGAAAAGACCACAGTGGAAAAAATGTGTAGTGGATAAGGTCTGTCATGATGCCAACAAATGGCCTCTCCAGTAGCTGTATGTGTGTGTGTGTGTGTGTGTGTGTGTGTGTGTGTGTGTGTGTGTGTGTGTGTGTGTGTGTGTGTGTGTGTGTGTGTGTGTCAGTATGAATACTGCTCCACAAGTCTGATCAAGCCTTCGTGTTTCAGCCGGTTTGGAGATGCTCCAAGGGGCAGTGAGCAGGGCCGTGCTCTGCCTGTCCTGCTCCCTAATGCTGGGGGTCATCTTCCCAGCAGAGGTTGCAGGGGCAGCGGGGCCTCTTCCTATCCCCCACCCTGAACAAGAGTCTGGGGAGCCAGACCTCGAGGATTGGGAGTGGGGTTCTGGATCATCTCTTCTGCACCTGCTCCACAGCTTCCCCGCTGACAGCCCCTTCATAACGGAGACCCCAGGAAAACCAGTCAACTGCACCCAGCGCTTCTGGTTGCCACCGTCCTCTCCAATCTGCTGGGAGAACATAGCCGGACCCAAGGAGTTTGCCAAGTCCCGTCTGCTTGTTCTCCAGAACAGGGCTGCCCTGCAGGCTGTGTCCACCACCAGCGGGGTGGAGGAGGGAGGGATCTCCTACGAACACCAAGCCAGAGAGGAGGTCCAGGGAGTCCACTCAGACCACCTGAGTGTGGTGGAGACTATGCAGACCATGGAGAAGGTGTTTGTCTCTCTGGAGGAGGCAAGGAAAGACGGGAAGGAGCAGGGGGTCCTCACAAGGTGAGAAGTCAGTTTGATGGATTAAAGCAGCAGTAGGTAGAATTGGAGCAAATATGATTAAAAAAAGTTATTTTTTTAAAACACTATATCCTGACAGTAGTGCACGAGACAGGTAATCTGAAAAAAATCATGTGTCTCTGTGTCCTCTGGTGCTCCTAATGGCATCTGCAAGATTTCACAGACCAATCAGAGCCGAGCTGGAGCCTGCCGTCTTTGAGCCGGCTGACAATCACTTGCAAAATCCGATTAAACGGTCAAACTAGGCAGCGCTGGTCAAATATAAATCAATATTCTGTTACTTTAATGCTTATTTCTCACCTCAAATGTTTTCAGAAACATCTTGTTGTGTACGGTTTAGCTGTAAAATGAGAACGTTTGACATGGCAGCCATGTTGAGATCAGTTGAGGAAATACCAAGTGCCGCCCACCAGCCGAAGCACAGCCAATAGGAACGCCCTCTCTCTGAAATACCTGTGATTGGCCAAAGTCTTGATTTTTTTAAAGCCTGAAAACAGAGCCATGAGGAGGTGCAGAAGTCTAGTTTTCTCTCAGAACACTTGAATTACAATATGCTGAAAGGTTATTATGGAATTTTTGCTCAATGATGCCAAAAATGTTCTGCCTACTGCAGGTTTAAATAAGTAGTAGTGACTGAAGAAGTGTGAATAATATGAATATGTACCCCCTGATTTCTTATTTAATGGTGTAGCACTAGATAGGCTTACATATATCAATGGTTTGGCTTTCTGTTGTTGCATATTTATATTTATATACATGCATTAGAACCATACTTTACAGTGATCGGTCACAAAACAGCTACAATCCTCACTGTACAGAGATAAATTAATTTAGTTTCTGTAAAACACTGATCCAAGACCACCAGCTGTGGGATTATTCCTAAATCACTGTTAGTGAGGCAGTCAGGAACCCTGGAACAGTGTTGCTTGTTTGGCCTAAACATAATGCTGCTTGAATGCCAGAAAAGACAGAGTGGAAACAGGATCCAGACAAGCAGCTGAGTCATTCCAAGTGTTTTCCAACACTCATCCGTCGGGACATCTGGCTGAAACGAGGCTCTGGCACTAAAACAGTTGCAGAGAATAAATGCAATTCAGTGTTTTCTCTCTATTAGATGTGAAAGAACAGACCCATTTACTTGGACATTTATGAATTTACAAAGTAGTGTGTGAATGTGTCAAAAAGTCTCAAGACATTTACTGATGGTTTGTCCTCCATTTCAGCATGAAGGAGCATCTTGCCAACACCAGGGACGCCATAGCTGGAAGAGAGCACATGGTGAACATCCTGGAGAACCATTTTTCTTCTTTAGAGAACACTCTGCTTAACATGCAGCTTCGACTCAACAAACTCATCCAGCAGTGACAATGACGAAGACCGGTCGCCTTATATTTATATACAGTATTCATGTATTGTACAACGATGTAGCAAATGCATGCATGCTCAGGATTATGTTAGTCTGTAGTATGAGGACAAAACTTGATATGCACCTTAACTCATCAACGCACCTAAAAGTAACATGTGGACTGGAATTAGCAGAGATAAATAAACCTCACATTATCAGGGAAATTTGATTAACATGAAGCTGTTAAGTCACGTTTTACATTTGAAGACATGCTCCACATGGAGATTTCACGGCCATGCTAACAGTCTCTAGTAAAACTGCAAGACACTTGTGAAGCTTGGAGCAGAATAACTGACTTGTTTAACACTTCATTGAAACATTAATAAACTGCATTTTCTTATCACGTCCCTCTCCGAGGTTGTGTTGTAAAATACCTGCGGTGCAACATGAATGTTAGACAGCATGAATCTTTATTTTAATATCAAATCTAAACAATGAATTTGTGAAAGCATGAGGATGATGCATTGTAAGGTGGTCAGCTGTTATATACACTTTAAATATTCACATCTATTAGGCTGAGTGTGAATTTTCATTTGGAAAGACGCAGCATGTTCAGTTGCTTTGTAGTTAAGCTAGAAAAAAGAGAGGTATTTGTACTTTTGATTAAACAACTTTCAAGTATTTATGATAAACTACTCAAACATGAAAACAGCTTTAAAAAAAACTATAACTTAGAATCAATAACATCAGCATATTTCACTCTGAAATCAATGTCTGATAGCATCTCTAAAGTAAAGTGTTCACCCAATCATATTTTAAAGGCAATAATAACTCAGGAGCTGAGACATCTGTGCACCAGCTGTGTGGCAGGGAGTCCCATTATGTCTAGGTTGGTTACATGGAGTGAGCCCATACAGGCCTGCAAGTTGTTAAGAAAAAACAATTTACTGCTCCTGATTGTTGTGCATGCAAAACAAGCACTAAATTTATGAGACAATGCAACCAGAAAACCTCCAAAGATAGTTGTTTAAAATCCTGAGTTGCATTATGATTCATCTAAGGCTGCTTTGTTTAGGCCATTGTTACTAGATTTGTGGCATCAAGTATTTATCTTAGACATACAGTACAGCTTCTATGTTCCTCGAAGACTCTCTTGATTTCACATTTGCCCTACGTGACTTTACTTTTTGTTCCATGTCCACTAACGTCTTCCATGAGCCCTACAGCTGAACTCTGTCAATGTATTTTAAAACACTGAGAAAGTTTAGGGTGTCTCTTCTGCCAGTGCTCTCAAAGAAGGACAGGACGTGATAACATCTGTCCAGACGTGAAATACAGCCAGTGTTCTTTTTAAAAGTCGGCGTTGTCCTCTTCTTGCATTTGCGCCAAAGATTGAAGGTAATCTCGAGCCAAGATCTTCTTAGGCAGGATATCTATAAAAAAAGAGAATATCACATCGTGTCAAACTCGTTCTGACAGTCACTATTCTCATAATGCTACGGCTTTTTTTCCTCTTAAACTTGTGACTTTATTCTCATAATGTTACGATTTTTTTCTCGTAAACCTATAACTTTATTCTCGAAATCTCAGATTTTTTTTTTTTTTTCCTCAGTGTGGCCCTAATACTCCGTGGTACCGTGGTACCATAGACCTACAACAAAGATAAATAATAAAAAAAAAAATGTAAACAAAAAAACTGTTATTCATTTCTATTTTTAAAAATCCACAAGGAGCCACTGGAGAGGAGTTAAAGAGATGCATGTGACTCCGGAGCCGCAGGTTGCAGACACCTGTTGTAGGTCTACGGAGTATTAGGGCCACATTGAGAAAAAAAAAAAAAAAAAAAAAATCAGGGATTTTGAGAGAAAAAGTTGTAATATTATGAGAATAAAGTCAGAAGTTTAAAAGAAAAAAGTCATAGTATTATGAGAATAAAGTCATAATATTAGTATATGTGTATAGTAGTATAGTAGAAGTAACTTTACAAGTTATTTCCTTTTCTTCTCGTTAAGTTATGACTTTATTCTTGTAATATTACGACTTTTTTTCTCGTAAAGTTATAACTTTATTCTGGTAATATTAAGACTTTTTTTCTCGTAAAGTTATGACTTTATTCTGGTAAAATTATGACTTTATTCTCGAAATCTCAATTTTGTTTTTCCTTCAATGTGGCCCCTACCTCACTGCAAATGTTTTGCGTCTCAGGGCAGATTATTTGCCTAAAATGTCTCTTTGATAGTGAAGGTTGCTGACCCCTGTCCTAGACCTACAACAATGATAAATAAAAAATGAAAATGTAAACAAAAAACAGTTATTCATTTGCATTTTTATAAATCCACAAGGAGCCACTGGAGAGGAGCTACAGAACCACATGTGGCTCTAGAGCTGCAGGTTGCTGACCCCTGCTCTATGAGGTGGTGCTGGTCTGTGAGGTTGTGGATGGTCTCTGAGGTCTCTGAGGTCTCTGAGGTTGTGTCTGGCTCTCACCTGTCAGAAAGTGGAAGGTGTCCGTCCCCTCTGCGGTGCTAGCCAGGTCGCTGTATGACAGAGAGTTGGTTTCTTTCCCGGAGCCGTTGTTGAATGAAGCCAGAGTCAGGTGTTGGACAAACAACTCCTTCAACAACACAACAACAACATGAGAAGTTGAGCTCACAAACAGACACAGAAGCAGCTCATATCTCATGTTACAGTTAATCCTGGCAGCTAGCAGCATGCAGCTCGCTAATCCCTGCTAGCAGCAGCAGATGAAGTTAGCAGAGCTCAGTGGACCGGTGATGGAGCTAGTAGTTAGACTGTATCTTACTGTCGCCTTGGTGGTGAGAAACAGAGCGTCCTGGTTGATGCTGGAGACATCAGGAGAGCTCTTCATTATCAACCTCACTCTGGAGATCGGCAGGGAGATGGTTTTCTTGTTAGTTGTTGACGTTTGGTCGTCTTTGTCGGGAGTGTTGTGAGACATCTTCATGAGGACGAGGAGACACACCGAAACAAGCGGAACTCTGTGGTGGTGTTGTGAACTGTGACGTAGTTCTTCTTCTTCTACACATTAATAGAGGTTGACGGATTACCGCCACCTGCTGGAGGGGAGTCACTTCAGGTGAAAACGATTTTTTTGTGTTCAATTATTACCTGTATCACCAAAAAAATTAAATAGTATCATTATTGTCCTATGTCTACAACTACGTTACATTTTACTTGTATTTACTATAGTCAGCAACTGCAAGCTAGGAGACAAAGCCGGTGTTACACTGAAATCTGTGAACGCAGAGGAGCCAGCAACATAATAATACATTTATTTATATAGCACTTCTCAAAATAGATTTTACAAAATGCTTCACAAGACAATAAAAGCAGATAAATAAAGTAAAAGATATGGTAACTGCTAAAACAGAACATCACAGAACATATCAATAATAATAGAAGTGGTAAAATGGTAGGACAAGTTAATAAAACAAATATACAGTATACATAAATGTGTATAAATGTACACATGCGTCCAGAAACGGATGTATACATACATATATTTATACCCTTCTACTTATAGGAATGTTATCCTAAAAAAATGTGCATGACAAATGTGCACTGAACCTATCTTTTGCTTTTCTTTTGGAGTTTTGTGAATATATCTTTAAAGTAAAAATATTAGAATAATTAAAAAAATAATAATTTACTTTTGTGTGTGTTTTTGTGTGAGCCAGCAACATATGAGTTCGCCATTACCCGTGACCTGTTACCTATGTAATATGTCATAAATATGTGACAGAAAACACATAAAACTAAATTGTTAATTTTTGGCAGTATTTTAATATTTTTACTTTAAAGGGACTGTTTCTACATATTTCAGTGTAACACCAGAACCACTGGAGGACTGGAGGCTGTATTTAGTTATTTATGCCTCCAGTCCTCCAGTCCAGTGGAGGCGCTTCACTGGCATCGCCAACCAACCACAGAAGAAGAGCCGACGTCAACAACAGAAGCAAAGAACGAAGAAGAAGAACTGTCTGCAGCAATGGCGGTGATTTGGCTGTAGAGATAAACAACTCAGGTTGCAACTGGAAGCTGTCGTGATTATCGTAATTGATCTAATGTCATAGCGAGGCGTCCAAGGTCTCTCTGCTGCAGAAAGGGAACAGCTTTATTGTGTGTTATTGGTGATAGCAGCAGCTGAAGGAGCAGCCATCCTCTCATTGTTGAGCAGCTCTGTATTAACTTCTCCTTGGTGTCATTTGTCTGAGCATCAGCGATGCCGCTGGGTCTGAAGCCGTGCTGTGCTGTCTGCAAGACGAACTCCTCGTCCATGTGGAAGAAGGGCAACCAGGGAGAGATCCTCTGCAACAGCTGCACAGGGAAGAGCTGCAGCGGAGCATCAGGAGCCTCCATGTCCTCCAGCATCCAGCCCAGCAATGGAGGGGGGAAGCAGGTTGGTTATATACTGGGTCTAAAGGTGCATTTACCATTTCATGTTTCTCACATACTTTGTGGCTACCCTCACTAACATACAGTTCACCTACCCACCAGTATGTGAACTGTATTTAAGTACTTCCTTAAGCTGAATAGCAGCATAATGGATTATAATGTAAATTTCTTTGCTGGGCTATGAGGATGTTTTCTACAATCACAATGTTGATGCTCTGATTTACATCTTAGGAAGACTATTGTCTCTGTATATATTTAACAAAAATCATTGAAGCTCATTGAAGGTAGATTCTAGGGCTACAGCAAGTAGTCAATTAATCAATCAACAGAAAATTAGCTATCTTGGTAATTAACATTTGCTTGTTCCAGCTATAGCAGGGGTCAGCAGCCTTTACTATCAAAAGAGACATTTTAGGCAAAAAATAAAAATCTGTCTGGAGCCGCAAAACATTTGCAGTGAGGTAGGGGCCACATTGAGGGGGGAAAAAAATCTGAGATTTCGAGAATAAAGTCATAATATTACCAGAATAAAGTCATAACTTTATGAGAAAAAGTCATAATATTAAAGTCATAATTTTACAAGAAAAAAAGTTGTAATATAATGAGAATAAATTCATAACATTATGAGAAAAAAGTCGTAATATTACGAGAATAAAGTCATAATTTTACGGAAAAAAAAATAACTTGTAAAATTACTACTACTATATATATATACATATATACTAATATTATTACTTTATTCTCATAATAGGAATGTGGACATTTACTGCCCTTCTGTTTTATCATTGCAAATAGAATATATTTGTTTTTTTTATGATGGGTCAGTCAAAACAAGCACCTGGAATGATATTATGATAAAATGTTTTTATTTTTTCAAATATTTTATAGACAAAGTAACTAATCATTAGTTGCAGCCCTTGTAATTTTTTGTTATTGATAAACAATGAATGGAGGCTGCTGGGCAAATGGTGCTGAACTGCAGCTTAAATACCTGGTGTGTGTGTGTGTGTGTGTGTGTTACTCTCAGTCCAAGCAGGAGATCCACAGGAGGTCTGCACGGCTGAGAAGCACCAAATACAAAGCTCCCGCATCTGAGAAGAAAGTGTCGACAAAAGGAAAGGGGAGAAGACACATATTCAAACTCAAAAATGTAAGTTATAGGTGGATTTGATCAGCAAATTCAGCTATTGTGCTGTATTGTGAATTTATGTGTTTGACCCATGTGTGTGTGATCTCTTGTTCTGCAGCCAATTAAAGCACCAGAATCGGTTGCAACAATCATCACGTCAGAGTCAGTATTTTATAAGGTATGGTGTTTATTCTTATCAAGCAAAAGTAACCTCATGTTTTTGCTCAATATCAGAAATGATCATATTGTAATTGTTTTCAGCATTTCTTCATCTAATTGCAGCTTTAACTGCTACTGTTGTATTTAATCCTTCATCCGGGGATACATGTGATTGAAGAAGCCAGACCACTGTCATTCTCAGTGTTTATATTTGTATCCACAGGGTGTTTACTACCAGACAGGAGACGTGATCAAGGTAACAGATGAGGAAGACGGGAAGCCGTACTATGCTCAGATTCGAGGCTTCGTGCAGGACCAGTACTGTGAAAAGAGCGCTGCGCTGACCTGGTTAATCCCCACACAGGCGAGCCCAAAGGACCTGTTTGATCCTGGGACGTACATTGTTGGTGAGCAAATGAGAAATTAAACTTTCACAATTTTCAGTCCTTTTATGTGACTGTCTCTCAGACTCTTGTCTGTTTTTGTATTAAGGTCCAGAGGAGGATCTGCCCAGAAAGATGGAGTACCTGGAGTTTGTGTGTCACGCCCCCTCTGAATATTTCAAGTCCCGGAGCTCTCCGTTCCCCACCATCCCCATCCGACAGGAAAAGGGCTACATCTGGACCCACATAGGACCGACACCAGCCGTCACTGGCAAAGAGTCTGTCAGTGGCAGCAGTTAACACAACTGTCGTATGGATTTAGTCTGTTGCTTTTTTAACAGGCATATGTACATTTATGTAATATAATGAACACAGAAATGGTTAACCACAGCCAGTACTTGTAAGTTGATACATAGGAAACCAGTTGTAATGTCAAACAAGTTGTTAACGTATTACTTTTTTATTTAGTTATAAACAAAAAGCTCTTTTACACCATCCCTTTTGTCTGTGATTTTTTTTTTTTAAGAAAATGAAATTTGTACGGCATATACTGAGTTGTGTGGGCAATAGAAAACATGACTTATTTATCCCCTTTTTATTTTACTTTCTCTTTTGTGAATTAAGCTGAAACAGCTCAGTTATGGCAACAATAAGGTAATGTTTGCAAAGTTAAGGTGATAGAAACAGTGAAAAACTGCAATTATCATGAGTGTTAAAAGTGTCAAAGCACGATACACTGCAGTACAAGGCAGATTTGATGCGTTTGTCGTTCCAGCTTCCTCTTGGTTTTTACATCACGTACAGCTGAGTTGTATGATGATACTCTACAGTGACTCTGTGTTCTTGAAAGGCTGTGAAATGATCGTTCTGCGATGTGGGAACACAGAACTGGTGGTCAAAGCATCTTTTTCACCTGTATGCAGCATTAGGATCATACAGAATCCATCCATCCATCCATTACCTATTCAGGGTCGTGGGGGGGGGCTGGAGCCGATCCCGGCAAAGGTGGGATGGTACACCCTGGACAGGTCGCCAGACTATCACAGGGCTGACACATAGAGACAGACAACCATGCACGCTCACATTCACACCTAATTTAGAGTCAACAATTAACCTAACCTGCATGTCTTTGGACTGTGGGAGGAAGCCAGAGCTGGAGAAAAACCCATGCTAACATGGGGAGAACATGCAAACTCCACACAGAAGTGCCCCAAGCCGGATTTGAACCTGTGACCCTTTGCTGTGAGGTCAACAGTGCTAACCGCGGCACCACTGTGCAGCCCATACAGAATATAGATTTATTTATTTATTTATTTAAAAAGGATCCCCATTAGCTGATACCAATGGCACCAGCTAGTCTTCCTGGGGTCCGAAATCAAGTACACTACATTTATCACATACATACTATATACAACATCATATTTGAGTGTCACTAATAACATTCAAATTTTCCAAACATATATAAATTCCATATTCATACACATCTTCCACAACCATTTAGCCTCAAGGCCCATCATCAGGGAAAAGGAACAAAGGAAAAACCATACATGACCAACACTGGACTATCGATCAGCTGCTTACGTAACAGATTAATGCACTTAAGTAATAGATAATATAATATAATATAATATAATAGATTTTTTTTAAGTAAGTCTTGCATATCCCTACAATACTGAGATATAATATCCATAATTGATATGAGCCAAAATAGTGTGCCACTCCAGTCCTATACAGGATATCTCCATCTTACGTCAGGTGTATGTAAATCTGGTGTAAATGCATACACAAGATTATTATTGATATATTCAGTAATATTACTTTAACATAACGAAAACTCTACATATGTCCAGAACAAGTTGTTTAACGCATGTCATGTCTCAGTAAGCCAGTAGGCCGAACCGACCGAAGAAGGAAGTGCGTAACGGGGACGCCTCTCGCTCTGCCTCTGTACTCTTTGATGTCTCAGTGCTGTTTCAGCTTGTGAAGGAGTTTCTGTGATAGTATCTCGGTGCTCTTCTCTCACTAATGTCATGTATTTTTACCCTCATGGATTGGACATTATGAACTTTTCTTGAACAAATAAACAGGCGTGGAGTATGGGCAAATTCCAGTCAAAACTTGGTGAGATATTTAGTTGTTTTTGTTTGTTTTTAAGACTGAACGGCATCATCTTGTGTTATATTGATCTTTTCTCTCATTGGTTGCACAGCTTCCAGACGCAGACAGAGTCCTGAAGGTGAGCCAGTCAACACAGAAACTATACAAACTATATAACTACTTTTTTACATGTGCTATGTGTTTATATATATATGTATTATTATTATTATTATGCTCTACAGGTGGTAGTTTGGCCTCCAATGTGCTGACCTGTCACAGGGAGCTCCACAAAACCAGACTGACAGAGGTAGAAAATAAGTTATTATAATTAATGTTTATTTTGTTTTTATAACCCTGAGCAATTGTATGAACAATGCTGCTTATTTGTTATTTTCTTTTGACACTGTAATGGTCTGTTATTGATGGATCCAGATGGGCTTTGATGGTGTGATGGATGGAAAGCATTCAGCACCTGAAACTGGCCACATGTTTAATCACATCCAAAATGTTAGAGATTTTTATTGATAAAACAATTTTTGTTAATTTAGAGACCATCTCAGAGCATTTGGGTGAAGTTTTTGTCTCAATCAAGAGAGGAAATTACTTTAATTTTATAATATGTAATAATAATAAATAATATTTAACCTCCAGAACATCTTCTTTTTTCCCTTTTTTTTAATTATATTTTTATTGACGTTTTTCAACAAACATACATAACATAATTTACAAATACATCACCCAACCATGTCTGTCTAAAGTGCCGTATTTTAAGATTTGTTAAACACATAAAAAACAAACATTGAAAACAACAGTATGAACAAATAGGGAGTGATCTTTTCATTATCATACAATCATAGATTTCTAAAAATAAAATCCGGCCTGTCAGAACATCTTCTTAAATGCATGATTGTTGTATATATTAAATTTGTGAAAATCTGTTCCCATACTGAAGAGAAAAAAAAGCACTAAAAACACTCAGCAGTTCCAACAGCTTCATCTCAGTCAAGGCAGTTTTGGGATAAACAGTATTTGCTCACATCAGATCCAGGAGACATAAAAGGTGTTTGGAGGTAGTCGTATATTTATTCTTCCGCCCTTTCCCTCCTCCATCTCTATAAAGAGACTTCCAAGTCTGTGAAGTGCAACACAGCCACCCCCCTCCAAACAGCCAGGTCTTTATACCCGACTGAAAAAAGAGGTCTCCACATCTGGTACTGCTTTCCTTCTCCAGTCAGACAGACTGGGAGAGGAGGGGGGGTGAGAGGAAAAAGATGTGGGGAGTGGGTGTTTGATTGCGTAAATGGCATCACATGTTGACTGTTGGCATTAATGAAGCAGTCACGTTTATACTGTTGAAGAGGAAAATTATGTTTTATTTAAGGGAGACTGTAAAAGCTGTCACATGCACTCTGGTTTCATCTGTGTAACCAGAATTTGTGGTGAAAGTAAATCACAGATGTTTTATGTGCTCCCAAAGATCACAGGGTTGCTTGTAGAAACAGTATTAATATGATAAATAACCAACATGCCATTTTCACTTTTCTTCTGTTTATTTTGGTCTTTTTTTTTTCACAACTGTTTTAAAGTAATGAGATTTGTTGTTGGAGTTATCACCAGTTTTGTTGTTTTCAAGGTTTTTAAAAGTGTTGAAAGTTCTGGAAAGTTCCACAGTTTGGAAAAAGATGTCGACTCAACGCTGTTTAAAAGGTTGCGGTGGAGTTTCTGTGCTTGTTAATGGCAACAGATTTTCCTGCGATTAGATTTTCCAGCCTAATATAGTAGTTGACACTCCATGACACCATCGCTGTAAACTGCAAACTGCATCTCATTGTATGAGACATTTTATATTGTTTCTGTCAGCTTTTGGTCTTACATGAACATTTTTTTGCATCCTTGATATGAAGTCTTACCCATTATTTTAAATTAAAAAAGAGATATTCACAGTTTTTTTTTTTTTTAAATGACACCTTAAAAATGATTGCTAACATAAATATGCCTGGGTTTTTTATTAAAAGCAATCTGAAAACTTTGACAACACACAAATAACTTAAGGATGACTTAAGATTATTAAATATAGAGTACACATTGTTTTGTGTATTCTTGAAGATAACCAGTGACACAAAACATGTGCTCCAGCTGCACTGAAGACAAACAGACTCATTAACTGAATATTTGCATACTAACCTGTAAAATAGCAGTGACTCAGGTGGCGACAACGTCACTTACTGAAGAAACACAAACCTGTCTGTGCGTGCGTTCACGTAAGTTTTCTATGCAAATATTGTAACGTCCCAGAGCAAACACCATGAGCGGGGTTTTAATCTCTTCTCGCGTCAGCCTCTTATTGTCTGACATAACTAACGCCCAGGAGTGGTCACTTTGACTTCTACTATTCCGCTTGATATTTTGTGTGCACTGCGAATCCACCCTTCAGCTCACTTGATGACATTTGTACCAATGTTTTTCTGTCTGTGTGTGTGCATACGTTAGTTTAAGTGTTGAAAAGGGTTCTTTTAGTGATTTTACTTGGGCTAAAATCCACCCTAGAAAAACCCAAATTTACATCCCTCTTTTTATTTGAGAACCCCTCCAGAATTTGTAGTTTTCTTATTGGTGTGATAAAAGATTTTCATGCCTCCGCGCCGGTGACAGATTTTGGAGGACAAAGGGCAATGTCTCTGTGACCTCACGTCCGTCCAATTCTCGTGATATCTCAGGAAAGCCTGGAGCAAATTTCTTCAGATTTGGCACAATCGTCCACTTGGATTTGAGGATAAAATTATGAGATTTTGCTGATCAAATGTCACTGTGAGCTCACGAAATGCGTTTTTTTTCCATAACTCAAAAATTCTAAACAATTTCACACAAATGTCTAACAGGATAAAATGATGAATTGACGAAATTTTGGACAGACATGGATCAACTTGACTTGTTGGCGGAAGCATACAACCACAAGGCTGTAATCCTAGTTTATAATTATTCTGAGTTTTTCTGTAACGTTACTTTGTAATTCATGTTGCATAATTAATTTTTATGGACACTTAAATACCAAAGTCACTGCAGCTTGTTGACATAAATATGAGAGTTTGAGTACAGAAGTCATCATCTCTCCATGTTTACGTGAAACCTCCTATCCAGGTATCAAGTCATAGAAAGGCTGTTAGACATTCTTGTTGAGACAAAGGCAGCTACTGTTCTGCCGACACTTGAAACTTTGTGATATCGGGACGGATGCACGGATGACTGACGTATAATGTGGGTGTACAACAGAAAACTGGATTCTACCAGACGCACACCTTTTTGCTACCTGCACCATCTCTTCCTCTAGAAATCGAACCCAGCATCAAAGCTTCACAGCAGGCAGAGACAGGAAGGTGTTGAGAGAGACTAATGTGAGTGTTGGTGGGTGTGTGTGTGTGAGGTATCACTCATGTTATCGTTCCTTTTGTTGCTCATCTGCCCGAGCATCAGTGTGACGCTAGTGATGGATTGTCTCGTTGAGAGATATGAAACATCTTGTTGGTGCTTTCAGTTCTTTCTTGCTTTGCAGTGCAGATTAAGAGGAGCGAGTATACAGTGTGTATGATCAGGTGTTTTTTTTTTTTAAAATCGCAGAAATGGATATAAACCTTAAGGTTTGATAGTTTTATAGTGGGCTGAGATTTAACTAAAGCCTTTAAAAATGGTGGTGCAGTTTTGTATATTTACCCCAAAAAACTTTTATTCTGCTCAGATGGCTGGAATTTATTGCAAATCTGGCTTTATGATTTTACGTTTAATGATCATATGAAACTTCAGGGACACGTCAGTTACATGTGATGGAGAAGAAAAGGTCAAGATGTCAACAGTTTAAAGAGGAGAGCCAGCTGCCCAAACCTCCTTCTCTCGCTCCTTCACCGTCCCATTTAAATCATTTCTGTTTTAGTTGTTGTAGGAAATCAAAGAAAGATTAAGTGCTTCAGCTGATCAAATGTGTTGGAAATGACATTTTCTTGACAGGAATGGAAGGAAGAGAGTTAATGACAGATTTCTAGAAAGACACAAAAACCCAGATGTTGAAAGATTGTTCAGCATTGCTCACATCTGTAAATCAATCCCTGCACTCGTGGGACATGAAAAGCACTTAATTGCTTCCTCTATTCTTTCCCTCTCCCTCTCTTACATGTGCGCTCTCTGTTGATTTACACTCTGTCACCTTTTTTTTGTTTTAACAGAACTTGTACGTAGAATTGAGGGCGAACAAGTCTGACCGTAACTGCAACCTCAAAGGTGAGTAGAGAATTGCATCATACTGACATTGCTCATTTTCTATGTGTTATAAAGGGATTAATTATTCTTGTGTAGATGTTGTGCATTATCAAAGAGTTTTGATACATAGCCTTTCTTTCCCAGGTTAAAAGGAAATAGTGAAATTAAACACATCTGTTTTATATTTTTGTGGGAAAACCTCGACCTTTGGATGAACAGCTTTCATTTAGTTTCCTCTCTGCTGCCAAACCTTTATTGAAAACAGCTTATACTAAGGAATAAACTGATTACAAAGGCACATTTTAACACAATAATCATAGTTACCATCAAACTGTGAGTCAACTGGATATTCACATTTAGCTCTGTGTGTCGTTTAGTGGTTCTGCCACCAAAGAAGACACCTGACAGAGGTAACAGCGTCCATTTCCAGGTCAACAAACAGACAAAGAAAAGGAGCAGCCATGCTGGGGTGAGTGTGTAACCTCCATATCTCTGCAACAAATCAGTTTTTTAATTTCCAAACAACTTAAAGCACCAGATGGGTGGGATTCAAGTGTGTCTGGATAATTAAAGTACTGATTATTTTGAGATGTGTTAACTCTTTACGCATCTGATACTAATCAACAATGTATTACCAGTTTTTATACACCACATAAATCACTGTAAACTTTAATTCTACCTAATAAACTACATAACTGCAGTTAAAATGTTTATTATAGCAGTTGTTTTCCTGACATCTTGTGCACATACAGGTCACAGAGTGTAACGTGGTGCCTGATGAGGATACTCAGCAGGAGTGGGTCTTCACACTGTACAACTTTGACAACAGTGGAGAGGTCACCAAAGAGGTGGGTTTCTTTCACGCATATTGTATAAATTAAATACTATTTTAAAAAGCTTGGTTTGTACACAGTGTGTATATGTATGTGTATGTGTGTGTGTGTGTTCTGCAGGACATGACGAGTCTGATTCACTCCATGTACGAGGTCCTAGAGGCGTCGGTCAAGCCGCCTTACGGTGGCACCACACCCCTGAAGATAAGGCTAGTTGTAACTCCGTCAGCTGATCCAGAGAAGATCTCACAAATAGGTGAAAAGTCATTTTTATTGTCTTTAGAAACTTTAAAAGACAGAGAGTCTCACTGTGCAATAAAGTTTCTGAACAGTGATTTAACTTAAAGGGACAGTGTGTAGGATTTGGCGACATCTAGTGGTGTGGTTGCAGATTGCAACTGAGTACCCCTTACCTCACTCCTCCCTTTCCAAGACTGTGGTAACGCCGTTCACCTCGCTCAGAGGCCATCCTTACCATAATAACACGACTTTAGGAGCAACGGAAGTCAGACGGCGGCTGACGGTACCACGGTTTTGCACTCTGCGGCTCACGTTACAGCAGTTTCACAAGTGTGTCAGAGAACTACGGTGGCCTTTAGGTAATGTAAAAACGCAAAAGGCTCTCTCTAGAGCCAGAGTTTGGTTTGTCCATTCTGGGCTACTGTGTGAAGAGGACCCACTCCCTATGTAGATATGAAGGGCTCATTCTAAGCTAACGAAAACACAACGATTCTTAGTTTCAGGTGATTATACACTAATGAAAACATAGTTATGAATATTATATTCCATTTCAGCTAATAGATCCCCCGAAATGTTACACACTGTTCCTTTAACACCAAACCGCTGTCACTGCTGTGATGATAACATCCTATTGTCATTGAAAACAGCTGCAGAGAAGGAGCAGAGTGCGTCTCGGGAGGCAGGAACCCCAGTAAGAGGACTTTATTGTGTGGATGAAAACATAGAGCGCAGAAACTTCTACTTGGATCTAGCTGGCATTGAAAACTATTCCTCCAAGTTTGACAATACAGGTATAGAAACTCCTCTATTGCTGTTGTGGTTTCTGCAGTATAGATACAACACTTTATTTCATGAACTGTTATATTTATTCCTCTGGAAATACATCAAATTAAAGTTGCTTTTCTTCCTTTTTTCCCAGAGTCCCCCTCTCAGGAGCCCAGTCAGGATGCTCACTCTGCTGTTAAGCACCACCCCGTGGTGATCAGAGAGAACTGCACCTCCCCTGACTCTCCCAGAGGCCTCTCTGTGCCTCACTCCCTGAAAAGCAAGGCCGTGTCAGCGGGGAAAGACAGGAACGGAGGAGAGGGAAAGTCCTGCAGGTTACATGGCCAACACCCTGCTTCATGGTGCCATCCTTCCCAGTCTCAGCCTGCAGCACACAGCGTCCTGCACCGTAGTCACAGCAAGAGGCTTCGCTCCAGGGTACAAGACACTGCCTCACACCTTAGACCAACACCGGGGGGAGATAGGGAAATGTGTTCCAACCTTCAGCCCTCCTGTGGGGCCCTGACCTCTCCGGCCCAGAGACACGAGCACCATCACCACCATGAGCACCATCATCATCATCACCATCACTACCACCCTTCATAAATGCATTTCAAACACACGAGACAGGTGAGAATGTGTGAAATGTGGTAGTTTTTGAGGTTAAATGCAACCTCAGCAGGTCCTTGAATCACCTCATTTACATGATATTCAGTGTGTGGTGGAGTCAAGCTGTAAGACAATGTTATCTAATGCAAACAAACACGAAAAGATTAGCTCCTCTAGATCCAAGAAGGCCAGTTCGGTGTTTACTGAATGCTACTTTTTCCTCTCAGGTAGATTGCCACTTAGCTTTAAAATGATATAAATGCACACTCTGTAGAGATACATGTAGTTTGTATATACTAAAATGATGTAGAAATGAAAATATAGTATGTTTTTTAAGGAAAAGGTATTTACAGTATTCTGACAAATGTTCCGAGATATGTTCAGCACAATAAGCATGGCAGAATATGCATCAGGTGTCTAAAACAACAGTAAACCCATGTTTATATTGGCAGAAATCCATCATGGAGAAGACAGAGACACCCATGTCTCAACTGACAGAAGACTCAGTAGACCATAATGCATTGCAACCATGTCACATGTTGTAATTTGAGAGCGGCAAAAGCTGTTTACTGAGGCAGGTTTTGGGGAAAAATAGATGCACCATAAAAGTAAATAACATCTTTTTATCATAAGCTGCCTTCTCAAATGCATCAAACATTGCAAACTGATTCTGTATCACAGATTTGATTGTTCCTGTATCACTGTTCTATTTCTGCTCTCACAACACTGTTTTCTTTGGTCCTTGCAGCTCGTGTGGGGGGGTGAGGCGTTGTGAATAGTGACAAGTTTCCCAGAGGCATTCAGATGTTGTTCCTACTTACCTCTCTGGCGAAATTTGCAAATAGACACTGAGCCCGACGAAGGACGTGAGACAGCTGCTTCTATTAATAACCTCCTACCACGCGACCCCCGTGCCCCAACACAGCAAGCCTGGGTCTAGAGACATGCACAGCTCCCAGACAGACGGCAACAGAGGAAATCAACAAAGCAGCAAACCACAGAGCTGTTAGACTGCAGCTCTCATCACCAACCGGGACACTCACAGACCCTGTTGGTAGGATAAAACCTGGCAACATGAAGTCCCTTCGATTCCTTGCTGCTGAGGGCTTCACCCAGAGCGGTCCGAATGCTCTGGAGAACCTCAGCTGTGTGTCCTTTAACCTCTACCCACTTCTCTTCAAGGCCTGCTACCTCCATGAGCAGGCTGACGTGCTGCATGCTCTGGTCCAGGCATGGCCTCTCCCTGTGCTCGACCTAAACAGGCTCCTGGGAGGGACGGTCGACTGTCAGATAGACCTCACCTCCCGCACCTGCCGGCTTTGTCTGGAGGCAATTATAACCGGCTTAAAGGTACTTAGATGGTCTTGAGTATAATATGCCTTATCATATTGTTGTTATACTTGTGTTTTAGTTGCATTTTTTTACTGTTTTCAGTGGCCCAATTGGCTTAAATACACCTTCTTTGACTTGTTATTGGCTCACAAGGATCATAAATTGTTATAGGTTGACTAGAGAATCACTTTCCCCTTGTTTTCCAAAGGAATATGTGCTGTCTCCCCCAAGAACCTACGCCAAGAGCCTTCATGTGGTGGATCTGACCGCCCTGAGGGACGTCGAGCACCAGGCCTGCCCCTGCCAGTCCACCATGGGTCGATGGGCCAGAACACAGCTCCTGTCCCAAATGTGCTACGAGACCATGGTGGCCATGCAAACCAGCGACGTGTCCCACTCCGCCTTTGAAACATCCATCGACGTCCGTCTGAACGGTTTCGTCACGGGCCGCAACTACGAGCTGGTGGCTCAGGCCTTCCTCCTCCTCCGCTACTGTCCACTGAAGCCTCGTTTTGTCAGTTTCCGGGTCGATTCCCTCACTCTCAAGCAGCTCTTCTATGTTCTTCGCCTGGGAGACCCTGAGTGCATTTCAAAGCTGGAGGTGGTCCACAATGTTCCCGTGGAGGCCCCACACCTGGAGGTGCTGCTGTCCAAGGTGAAGTTTCCCAAATTACAGTCTTTGACCCTGCCAGCTGGGGCGTTGGACGTTAGGAGGTTGGGCTCCGATGATGATGATCTGCTGTCCCTCATCGGCAACCTGCTGGCAAAACTGGGCAGCCTGACTGAGCTCTGTGTCGGTTTCTCCACTCTAACTGGACACCTACGCAGGCTGCTCAAGTGAGTAACTGGACAGAGGGAGGGAAGGAGACAGACAACAGCGTGTTTGTATAGTTATTTGAATGAGATGGATGGCTCTGATGTCTGTCTTGACATGCAATTTGCAGCAATCAAGGGCTTTAATATAGCTCCCAATAATCACCTTTAACCTTGGGTCACAGCCCACTCCAGCTTTGAGGCTCTTGTTAAGCAATGGGAGGTATTTTGTTGTTAAAATTGCTGACATGATGCCAGAGTGAGGACAGGCAGCTGCAGATTTGCCAGAAACCTGCTGCTGGATGTACTTACCAGTTCAAATGGAAATAGATCAGGAGCACAAACCCCAAACAACAAAGCTGTTGATCACAGTCTGGCATATAACTTTTACTTTCAACAAGATGTAATATTGTAAGCATTTCTGGCACCAATCCTCCCTGAGGACTAACACAAACCATAATATGTATCTGCCTGTTATTCACTACATAAAAATTGACAATTGTGTTCAAAAATCGCTGACCTTTCATCCCACAAGATGAATTTATTTTGACGTCTCTTTTCTTTACCCAGTCCCCTCAACACTCCGCTGCAGTCCTTGGAGTTGGCCAACTGCTGCCTGAACCGCTTGGATATGACGTACCTGTCCAACAGCCTCCACAGCGAGTTCATGGTCCGTCTGGACATCAGCGGACACGACATCTTTGACTCTTTCCCCACCTGTTTCCACAAACTGCTCAGCCGTTGCTCAGCCACGTTGGCCAGTCTGTCCGTCGAAGAATGTAACATAGCGGAGGAGGACATAGGCGCCTTCACTGATGCTCTGGCTCGCTGTCAGATGCTGGAGGAGCTCAAACTGCTTGGAAACCCTCTGAGCGCTGCAGCCCTGCGGAGGTTATTCTCCACGCTATCTGCGGGTTTTCCTAAGTTAAAATACATAGAGCTACCAGTTCCCCGTGAGTGCTACTCTGAGGATGTCACTTATCCTCTTGATGATTCGGACCTAATGCTGTACAACCAGGAGTTGTTTCAGGAGGTCAGGGGCCAGCTGGTGGGGATCCTGGAAGCAGCTGGTAGAGGGAGTGTGGAGGTGTGCACCCCACTCCTGGGGGCCTACGACCCAGACATTAATGAAACCAGCAATGAGCTGGGAGTGTCCATGTTAAAATCTTTTAACAACGTCATTGGGAACTTTATAGGTAGCATAACTGACGTGGACAATAGGAGATCACAGGCTCAGAAAGAGAATTAATGGGGTTGCCTGCGGAGGTATCAAGTAAATGGACTGACAGAAAAGGGTCATGAACTCAGGTTGTTTACACAAATCTGTGAAAAACAGACCTTATGTTCTTAGGCTATTCTAAATTAGAACGCTATATTTATTTTAATGTAGTGCTAGTATAGATAGCTGGCAACCTGTCATCACTGTTCCCATGCATCACTGGAGGCCAACACTGTGAAACTAGACTGTGGATTAACATCATATACATGACTTCCATTCCTGACGAGATATTGTCTCAACAGAGGATCACTGTTTTCTTCTAAGTGCTTCCTATAGTCTGTAAGCCAAACAGATGTGCAGTGTAAATAGATGTAGCTACTGTAGTGGTTATGGTAGATACTTAAAGTTTGATATTTTCTTACCTGTATCTATTGTACATGTTCTTATGACTATATTCTGGTTTAAATGTTGTATATAACTGGATTTGTATGTATGTAAACAGCACAAACAGACCAGAATTTAGCAAGTGTACCATTTGTACCATTCATTTTGACATAACAATAAATCAAATCTTCAAATAGCCTATTATCCATACATAATAAAAAAGTGAAACTTCCAAAATGTACAATTTTTTTTTTTTTATTAGCACTGTTTTATATAGGTAAGATTTCATTTTAAATATTACACGAGGGGACCACCATACACCGACTGAAGACGAGAATTAACAGATTTGACCAGGAACCATCTATTTCTTCATCCACTCTTCCCTTTCTTTCCTCTCACGGATCACCTCGTCCAGATATGGTGTCAGGTAACGGTCGTCCTAAAGAGAAAAGATAAGAAGAACTCAAATCATTCTAGATTCAAACATTTTGATGACTTTAAATAGAGGTAGAGGATATTGTGATCAAAGATCCTCCAAAACCTAGATTTTATTGTTCATTTTCTATTTACCAACACTTGAAAATGTAAACTAACAGCTTCATACTAAATTGTCTGATTTAGTAGGTAAATCTGTTAAAAGTAAGCATGTGAAATTACTTTAAGATTGGTGGGGAAACAATGCAATATAATATAATGCCTTTACATTAAACCCCACCTCCACTCTGAATAAAAAACATATTTAAATTAGTTTAATATACAGTACCTCTTCATATCTCGTCCACTGCTCTTTTGGGAGAATCTGCTGCTTCATGGAGAGATCCAGGGCTCTCTTGATCCTGAACATCCTGTCATTGTACTGGGACTCGGGAAGCCTCCTCAGGGCTTCTTTCACATCTGAATCCTCGAGGATTGTGTCATCACGCATTAAGCCTGTTAAGAGAAAACATGCAATGCTGAAGATGCTAAATGGAAAACCAATGATACAATAGGCCATATTCATCACAGGCAATGATAAATTTCCCCCTACTTTTCTATTTTCATAGAGTAGTTTTGACATACTGTAACTTCAAAACAAGTGTAAGGTTTTATACTCTCTATATGTTGACTGATATATTTGTGCTTACCAATCTTGTTGAATCCACACAGGTTATAATACCACTTGCGGAACCCAACCAGGAGCCTGCCTGTCGCCACTGTAAACATGACAAGGAAGAGACACACAGAAAGGATCAGTCAGGCAGCACAAACTTGATTTTTAGAGAAGAGCACAATATTAAGTTTCCATCAGATGTGCGAGGGAAGGAGTCAGTGGTACAAGGTTGCCTCATATAACACTGAATTAGGAGACTCTCCACTCACAGAGCACCTCTGGTTTCACAACAGCTTTTTTCCAGCTAGAATAAGACTGGTGGCAAAGGACGTTAAAGAGGGACACAAATACCCCACACCTCACCTCCATACCATTATTGACACACAGTACACCTGAACTGAATGGACTGTAATGCTGTGCAATATGCTGCCTTCCACTGTGTAACTGTCTGAAATATATTAATTATTTATTTTTTTAAAAGTTCTTTTAACATGGTCATGGAGCATATATACTGTATATTTGTATTCTGGGGGTATCGGTCCTATGCAGAGGGTAGTTTAGTTATTTATTGACTACACTGAGGGCTTTTTATGTTTTAATAATGTATGTATTGTGTTGAGTTGAATGTGCTACTTATTTTGTACTTTAATTACCTTGTGCCTTTTCTACCTTATTTTCTTTTCTTAAAGCTGACTCAGTGTAAACTGCTCACAATGTACTTATATCAGGTGCATATGGCAAATAAAACTCTTGAATCTTGACTCGCCTGTGTCTTACAAGTTATAAACTATTTTCAAACTCTATACTATCTCATAGACATTAGGCCTTGGATGATAAACAGTAGATAACTTGCCCTTCTGCCATCATTTAACCTACTGAAGTGCATTGTGAATGACAGATGAAACACAACAACAGTGGCTGTAATGCCAAGGAGCTAACATCAGCTAACATATGAGTATAGAGGTGTTTTGTACGAAGATAACAGCTGTTTGATAAGATATTAAGACGCCTTTAATCACCAAAGGGACAGCAGAACACGTGTCTAGTTGTAACATAAACATGTGTTACTGTATTGTAGCAGTAGCAGCAGTAGCTAGTAGCTAAGCTAACGTTAGCTAGCCAGTTAGCATCAGCTAGCATCAGTTAGCTCGGGGACACTAGAGGACACACAGGAGACAAATGAGTCTAAAGGAATAAACAGTCCACCAAAATGAACATAACACAATATCACGTGTTACTGTATAACATGCAGCACGACATAAGAGTACAACAAGACCTTCAGCAGGTTAATTTACAACATTAATGTGAGTTAAAGAGAGATGTTCATCTACCTGGTGCCCTCGACGCCATTTTTCAACACTAAGAACGACCGCGGTGCGTTATGGGTAAAGGATAGTTCAGGTCAATGGAGATTGCGCAACTTTACGTGACGCTAAACTAACTCTTCCTTAGCTTGATTTGAACTTAAGGAATAATAAAACTCCATAAAATAAAGTAATGTTTTTTTTAATGATAGGTCAAACCACCCGTAAACTAAACGGAAATACAAAATGGTTATCTTTATGATTTAAAGGTCCCATATTGTAAAAAGTGAGATATTCAGGTCTTTTACATTATAAAGCAGGTTTAAAGGGACTATTTGTAACTTTCAGAAATGCTTCTTAACAGCGTCACCTGTGGCCGTGAAATCAACGAAAGTCAGCGTCGGGCTCGCTCTAAATGGACATGAACGAGCATCGCTCAAAACAGTGAGGCGACACACGTCAGCTAAAAGCACAATATCACTCTATATTTCACCTGCTTGGCAGTAATGTTAGCTGACCAGACGGAGGTCTCTCCATGAATCAATGCTGATACTGTGTTTGCTTCTCCTGCCTCAGCGCAGGCGGAGGCAGCGGGGCTCCCCAGCCAGAAACTCGTCTCCCTCCGCCCGCAGCCAGAGTGAACAGGAAGACACCGGCAACCGGTCGGTAATGAGACGGCAACGTTTCTCTCTGCGGAGCCCTGTTACTTCACAAGACACGGAAACCTCTGTTGGTCTGGAGGAGCTGCAGCAGTTATTTCTGCACAAACGTCCACTGTATATTCACTAGATATTCTCAGAGCTAAACTAACTCTTCAGTAGTGTGGAGTGAGCGCGCGTTCACGTCTAGAGGTGGAGCGAGTACTTTTAGTGCTTTATACGCTTAGAAAGTTACAAACAGTCCCTTTAAGTGCCTTATAAATATTGTTAAACTATCAAAACACTCAATATACGGAGAAATAAACACAGCCCGTATTCAGAAATTGTGCGTTTGAAACAAGCTGTCAGGATTTCTATCCTTTTAAACATAAACATTCTAAATGTGTCCCAGTTTATTTCCGGTTGCAGTGTATGTAAATTACATCAGCTGACAGGAAGTAAACATGGACCCAAACGGTTGCCTAGCAACGCAATTCCGTTGCAATTCTATTTAAATGCACTAAAATGGAGCGTTTAAGACAGAGGGTAAATACAGGCATATTCAGGCAGACAGTATGAGGAAAATAAAGTGTTTTTTGAACATTAAAGCATGTAAACATTTTCCTGTAGAAACACAAAATACAAGTATGAACCGAAAAATGAGCATGATATGGGACCTTTAATCAAGACTCATTTCATATGAAGAAAGGGCAATTACAGTGGAAGTAAATGTAGCTATACCAGAATGTAAAAACACCCCATTACAAGTAAAAACTCTACATTCAAAATTGTATTTAAGTAGTAACCAGTTTAATAACTGCATCAAATGAACCTCAAGTACCCATTATGTAGTGGACTGACTCCTTTCAGTGTTATGTTATTGTTTTCTTAATTTATCAGTATTCCTGAGGCATTCACATGCAAACAGTATTTTAAGTGCTTTTCAGGAACTATATTGGGTAGTTACAAACTACATAATAACAATGCATCACACTGTATACACTGGCTTTATGTTTTGTATGTAATATCTAAATCTGCTGAGACTATTGCTGTCAGACAAATGCAGTGGAGTAAAAAGTACAATATTTCTCTTTGAAATGTAGTGGAGCAGAAGTATTAAGTAGCACAGAGTAGTAGTTTGTTGGTGTACATATCAGTGCTCCAATAACTAGGAGGGTAGGAGGAAGAACATTTCTGTTTGCCCCGCCACCAGCCAGACATTTGTCCCTGTTTCATCCAGTGTGTCTAAAGCGAGTTAGTCTTCAGGTTTATCACTTTGATAATGTCATGCCTTTGTGTTCACTTTATGATTCAATTTAATGTACTGGAATGTTGTTTGTGTTCAAATATTATTTGACTTTGCTTTAATAATATTGATGATTGAGTAGATGCATGTGCAATGCTGATTTATGTCATGCATCTCCCTTTGTTTGTGTATTTTATGCTGATACACCATTTGATGATGATAAAGAGGAAGTTCATCTGAAATAAAATCCTTTTTTGGTGGAATTTCCTGGCTCTCTGTGCCTAATTATGGTTACCTCACGTCCGATACTGCGCCAATTTGGTCAACCAAACATTGTTACATTTCACACAAGTGAGACCTGATCCTCTACAATCCACTCTCATTACAGGCTGTTCTCAATACATGAGCAATAATTTTATACACAGCCCCACAAATGTTTTACAGGCACTGTACTGAACATAACTTTTATCACATTAATAGTCTCTTCACATTAGATTTAGAATGACAGTTTTGGTAAATAAAAGCAGTATTCCAGTCAGAAGTGCTGATATACATTTATTAAACATCATATTTACAAAGCATATGTATTTCAAACTCAGCTGATGTTTTATATGTTCAAAAACTTTCATATCTGCATGTGTCTGACATTATGGTATTCTGTGCGCTTGACCACTTGTTTTCTGAAGTCCTTTTTAATGTCCCCTCATGGAGAATCAAAGTGTCTTTTGGAACGAATAAAAATCTTCTAATGTGGCCAAAGCCAGCTCAGTGCAAAAAGTCTCATCAGGCAAGGACACCAGGCGGTCCAGGGCGATGTAGTTGGGCAGAGTGGGGTCATACTGAGCCTTTCCAAGGTACTCGAGGAACAGGTGGCGCTCTCTGATACGCAAGTACTTGGAATTGAAGACCTATGGGAGGATATGTCAGATGTTCAAGTTATAATTCTGAATGTGGACAAAATACAAAGGAAATGAACTCATTTGTTTTTAAAAAAGTAAAAAAAAAATCAACAACCAACAGCTGTCAATCTACCTGTGGGAACTTGGTGATCAGGTTGTGGGGCACCTTCATGATATTGTGGACCAAGTCAAATATTTGGGTTAGCTTCCGTTTATTGGCAGTCAGCACTTTTGGGACGGCGATAATTATGTGTTGGATCTCATTTTCCTTAAAGCCGAGCTCTATTTCGCACACCTGTGGAACACATTTACAAAAGTATTTAAACACAGCACTCGAGATTACTCAAACAATGTGTTCCCATAATGTATTTTGTCATTCAGTACCTTCAAGTTTTCTTTAACAGGCTCCAAACTGCCACACAGCAATCTGGGCAGACGAGCTACAATGTTCCGTGTCTGAAGAGAGAAACAAAACTGGCTATGATTTGCTATTCCTTAGTCTACTATACAAAGTTACAATTTATTTTTGTGAAAAAGGGGCTTCTCAATGAAACCTCCTACATCAGTTAACTTACATTAGAAGCACTGAGCTTGAGCTGCTGCTGATAGAAGCCCAGTCTGTTGTCCAGCCTCTTCACACTGAAGTTAAGCAGATACGGAGCTCTGGACACCATGGATGCAACAGTCTCATTACTGAACTTCTTTGACTTGAGGTAGTTCACCCTTTGCAAACAACAAAAAAGAGAACATTATTAAGACAGTATCATGGCAGGTGCAACTGCAGAAAAGGAAAATGACCTGACCCGTCACTACTACAGTACACACTTTATTACGGCTACATAGTTTTCTGTGACTTCTCTTATCAGACTGATTTCATTTAGCATAAAGAACTTTGGAAAATATAAAGGCATGCAATGTTTCTGAGATCCCTTTATGTCACCTGGACTGTAGGTTTTCCAAACTCTCAGTGAGAATGAAGGGGTTGTGCGTGATGATAAAGCCAAAGCGAGAGTGCTCCACCCCAATCTGTTTGAGGAACAGCAGCCTTGGGGCCACATCTGTGTTGAAGTCGAGCCTTAGTAGCATGGAACCCACGTTGGGCCTTTGTTCAAGCTTAAACAGGTTTACACCTGCAATGAGAGGATGAATGATAACTATGAGACAGATTTGGGTTAAGTCACCCTTTTAAGATCATTGGCCTGTATCACAATAAATCTGCACATGCTTCCAAATTACAAGTCAATATGATGTATATTGTTCTCAACAATATTTTGAAAGTCTGCGGTTTAATTACCTAGCTGTACCAGTTTGCTGAGTGTCTCAGACTGGTCAACATAGTCACTAAGAGAGGTGGAGGCAGGAGGCATGGCAGAATGAACAGATATAGTGACAGCCTCTTCATCACTGATCACCTCTAATGCTGAGAACTCAGCAGCAGCAGCATCCAGATCTGGTAAAGGAAGAAAATACAGATGTATTCAACTTCCTCTCAAGATAAAAAAAAAACAAACATTTAAATTGAATTCTAATGTTAAATGAAAAGGTTTTTTAGTCAGCAACAGCAAACCATTACGTACCTAATGACATCTGGCTTTCAGTCGCCGGCACAGCATCTCTGATTGGCAAAAGGGCGCTCTTGTACGCT
This sequence comes from Sebastiscus albofasciatus, assembly GCA_916701655.1. Classification (NCBI taxonomy): domain Eukaryota; kingdom Metazoa; phylum Chordata; class Actinopteri; order Perciformes; family Sebastidae; genus Sebastiscus; species Sebastiscus albofasciatus. The sequence goes on along the minus strand of CAKAOI010032040.1, from coordinate 45,283 downwards.
GCAACATCAGCTCTAGACATTTCTTCAACATCCTTAGCTTCCTTAGCCTCAGTTGCCAGATGTTTGGCAGCCAAGTCGCTGTAACAGAACATCTGTTGTTTCCACCTCTGTCTTGCCTGAGTTGTAGTGTGATTCCCCTTGATAATTGAGGATCCATTTAGGATTTTGGTGGGTACCCCTGTAACTGTAATGCAATGGCGGACTTGTGTGCAATACTGCCAGGTACTAGCCACTGTCTTGGAGCAAAGGAGACTTCTGCATTGTAGACACAGCTGTGTGCAGGATGAAGCCATGGTGATTCTGCAAGAAATAAAAAGTATCATGGTTTGAGGGGCCATTCAGTATAGGAATTACTATTATTATCTCTAGCCAAGAACAGTCCATCTTATCTGATACCATCAACAACATTTTCTTAGAACAAAACAAGAACCTGGACCTCCTCCATCGAGTACTTCATGAAAACTCACAAAATAGTTTCAAACTCTACACCTAAATTAGAATCAGAATCAGATTCAACGTGCTACTGAAAACTTAAACATTTAGCTATTATAAACGAGTGAGAGGTAGGTTTTTACTAACATGTTTTGCACTTTTGCACTACGGAACTGTGATGCTGGAAACTTGAATTTCCCTCGGGATCAATAAAGTTACTATCTATCTATCTATCTATCTATCTACAAATGCAAAGAATGCTGGAATAAATTATTGTATGGATAGCAAGGTACCATACAGAGGTGGTTTTATGTGCATATATTGAGAGTGCAGTATACAGTCTAATTAGACTTACTTATGAAAATGCAAGGACATTGCCATTATCATCCTTCCAACTTGCATTTAAAGAATAAACGAGCAGTGAAGGACTGCTCTGAAACATGCATGTATTTGCCACTTCCTGTAACAGCCATACTGTTTGTAACTCTGTATATTTTTGTTTTGTTTTGTTTGTGGCTGCTTAATTTTACTGCAGTGTGATGGCGTGTAGAGAGAAACAAAGAGTCATTCATATCTACAGAGAGGCAATTAGAATGATTTACTTCAACATTTGTTATTTATTGATGCAGGGCAAGATATAAAACATAACATTGAGACTGAATTATTGTCCTACAAGAGGCTAACGTTAGGCCAAAGCCAACATATTGTTTTAGGGTTTTAACTTTTTTTACTCACGATAATTTTATCCTGAACTCAGCTCTTTAATCATCCTCCAAGGTGTCGCACAATGTCAACTGTTTTCACGTGTACATTTACCGGAAGTGTCTCATTGTGGGATGTATCACAACGAAATATTTATGGGTACCACTAAATGCATGTAACATACTTATGAGGATAAAAAAATTGAAAATCTTAAGTAATTTAATAAGTGGACGAGAGTTGTAAAAGAAATATGTTATTGTATTGCCGTATTATACTATTTGTTGTGGTTAATGCGATAATATATATATATTGACCTATAAACACCCCCCATTTGCTCTATGGTTCGGTCCGACTTCACGGAAGTGTCCCATTGTAGGATGGACCACTACGTCATATTTGTGGGTACCACTAAATGCATGTAATATACTTATGAATATATGAAATTTACAAAAAGCTTAATTTAATTGATTAAGTGGACGATAGTTATAAAAAATAATATGTTATTGTATTGCCGGATTGTACTTTTTGTTGTGGTTAATGCGAGAATAAATATGTTCACCTAAAAAACACCCCTATTCGCTTTATGGCTCGGTCCAACGTCAGGGTTCATGGGGGCTGTCATCTTCAGTTCAACTTGTCAATCTGCTTTTTCTAGTTTTAGCCGTCAAAACGTTACGAAAGTAAGAAAAAGTTGCCCTAAAACAACGACATGGCAGCCGCCGTGGATCCCCGAACACCTCGGAAGGAAGATCTCAACTATAACTTACATTTCCGAAATATAAACGAGCAACAAGTGGACGACATCTGCCTTGATTTCTTCTATAAGCCTCACACCATCACACTGCTGACAGTCACTGTGCTCAGCCTCATGTACTTTGTGTTCACAAGGTAAACTACAGTGTGAAAACTGAACTTTTTCCAAAATCCAAATGCTGTTTTATACATGTTTTAAAAGCTAAGAGTACATATACACATATGTATATATGTATATATATGTGTATATGTATATATATGTATATATGTGTATATATATGTGTATATATGTATATATGTATATGTATATATATGTGTATATATGTGTATATATGTATATGTATATATATGTGTATATATGTATATGTATATATATGTGTATATATGTATATGTATATATATGTGTATATATGTATATATGTATGTATATGTGTATATATGTATATATATATGTTTATATATATGTATATATACACACACATATATATGTATATATATATACATATATATGTATATGTATATATACACATATATATATATATATATATATGTATATGTATATGTATATATGTATATATGTGATATTGTGATGTTAACAGGGATGATGAGCACTCTGACAACAACCTCCGAGTTGGTCTGTTGGTGGTTGTCTCCTTCTTCTTGGTCATCAGTGTCCTGGCCTTTCCTAATGGTAAGCAAAATGTAATTAAACTTACACTGGCTACATCATTAAATGGTGTGTGATTTTTAAGTCCGAGCCCATGCTATGTTCTTGTCTTGTCCATTGTAACTAACCTTCTGCTGCCTTACCATTGCACTATTGTATATTGTATACTGTATATTTGTATGCATTAATGGTATGTTGTGTTATGTGTATTGCATGTAATTTTGCTTTATTTAGAGAAGCCAAAGGCACATTTTCACTGAGGTGGACAATAAAGGTTCAGGTTCAGGTCAGGTGACTTTATTTGTACCCGTAGGTAGATTTATTTTGCAGCAAAAATAGAGGATGACATCCGCATTGACAAAAAGGTAGAGCACAGACAAGAGACAGACAAAAACATGACAAAGAGTACTCAAAGGCTTACTGGGATCAGGACCCAGCAAAAAGAAGAAGGCCACAAGAACAATATAAAAAAACACACTGAAATATCAGGACAAAAAAGACACAAGAAAACGAGAAAAGGGATAAACTTTCCATAAATATGTGCAAAAAAGCTGCTAGGACTTATTTAAATGAACAATTGCAGCTGGAAAATCTATCTATCTATCTATCTGAAATAAATAGTCAACTGACATGAATCAGCAGCTATTTTGAGAATTAGTTAATAGTTTGTCATTTTTCAATCCCAAATGCCAAATATTCTCTGATTCCAGCTTCTCAGATGTGATGATTTGATGTTTTTTTAATCTTATGTGATAGTAAATTGAATATTATTGGGTTTTGGTTGAAGAAATCAAGCCATTTGAAGACACTATATAAATTATGAGGGGCATTTTTCACCAGTTTCTGATGTTCTATAGACCAAAAGATTAATCTGAGAATGATCTCAGATGATAAAAATAACTGTTGACACAAATATCAGATAAAAAGACGAAATGCCAGTCTAAACATTTGTCCGTGTGTCCAGTCAGTGTGAACATTTATTGTTGAAAAATCTTAACTTGAGGTTCAATAACTAACTTTTCCCAGAGCTTTCAACCACAACCTAATAGTCTTCCGTTGAGGGAGCTTGCTGAGTTGTCAGGGAAATAGCATAGATGTCAAAGTTGACGTGATAACAGGTGGTCTTATAGAGGGAGCTACATATCACCATGACAACTAAGCAGACTCCATCTACTGAGGAAGACCATGAGATATGGTTGGTGACTCTGGAAAATCCTTATTGGACCTTGAGTTGAGGCTTTTTTTTGTCAAATTTGCATCTACTATGAATAGTGCAAACACACCACAAGTCACTTACCGATACGATGCTTTCTTCATCAGGACCTTTTACCAGGCCGCACCCTGCAATATGGCGAATGGTGTTTGGTGAGTGTCTCACTCGCTTTGCATCATTCACATTAACCTCATTTCTCTGCTTGGATCTAGTTTTAATTTTTCTTTATCCTCCTCACTGACTTTCTCCTGTCCTCGGTAGGCCTCAGTGTTCTGTACTTCCTGTTTCTCGTCTTCCTCATCTTCCTCAACTGGGACCAAGTCAAGATGCTGATGTACTGGGTGGACCCAAATCTGCGCTATGCCAAACGGGAGGCCGACATCATGGTGAGGATGGTTTTAAAACTCATGTCATCTGAACCATCAGAGCTCACACCACATCTAATACTAAATGTTAGAAGATGTCAGAATGGATGGAGAAGGCGTTTCTCTGTCGGTTCCCTGTTATTCTCAGACACATTTTCTTGCTATCTTAAGAAACTGTATATGTTTGTATGTTTTTGGATTATAGTGAATTAAGATGAGAACACCTCCAGCTCTTCCTTTCCAGCTGTAAAACTGTTTTCATTTTTTTAGTTGCTGTTGTGTTTCTTATAATTCAGTCACCTTTCCCCTTCCAGGAATATGCTGTGAACTGTACGGTGATAACACGGGAGCGGATCCTGAGCCACTTCGACATCTTCGCATTCGGCCACTTTGCAGGCTGGGCCTTGAAGGCTCTGCTCATCCGCAGCTACAGCCTCTGCTGGACCATCAGTATCACCTGGGAGCTCACTGAGGTAATATGCATGTGTTCAAGATGCGGCTGGACTTGATCTGCATGTGTTCAAATCTGTCACATGAATCACAGCTGTCCAAGGAACAGAAATGCAGTCTACAAGGTCATACAAAAAGTAGTCATTACTTGTAATTTGTAGTGATCCAGCTCACACAGGCGCGCTACATTGCTTCAGCTCGGCCTGTGCAGGCAAAAAATTAGTTTGGGAGAAACTCATTGTAACAAAGCAGTAGTATGAGCAGGAGTTTCTGCACATAACAAGTGATGCTGCCTTGACGGGATTAGATAACAGGATTTAGCCTAATACCAGATTTACTCATCACAGAATCGACTGCGTCACAGGTTCGGAGGCCAACAAGGTGCTAGGACCCGTCAAATAACCGGACAGAAATTTAGTCCTTTGATTGAAAAAAAAAAGCTTTTTGTGTCTTTCACCATATCAAGTCTCAAGTTTCTTTATTGGTCATGTGCACAAAAATTACAGCAAGCAGTCGAAGGCAATGGGAATCTTGGGTCTCATGCTCATTAAAAATGTATATATAAAAAAAGGAAATCACACAAGTAAAAGCAAAATGAGACTCAAAGTTTTGTTTTGATTTTCACTCGGTTCTCTACGTTTTTTTCTTTTTTCACAGCTGTTCTTCATGCACCTGCTGCCAAACTTTGCAGAGTGCTGGTGGGATCAGGTGATATTGGACATACTGTTGTGTAATGGAGGAGGCATCTGGCTGGGCATGACCGCCTGCCGGTTTTTGGAGATGAGGACGTACTGCTGGGCCAGCATCAAGTCAGTGAAGCTCGTGTTCTTTTCCTTTGTCTTTTTTTCTTTTATTTCCTCTGTCCTTAAAAACAACCCAAAACAATGTAAAAGTTGAAGGTACAATGGGTAGTTAGAGGTCTTTTTTCATGTTCTTTTCTTTTGATAAAGCTATAAAATCAGGCAGATTCCCATAAGAGTCATTTACTTGATTGTTCTAACAGAAAGTAGACAGTTTATGATACTAGAATGCTGCATGTGTGTGTGTCTACTTATCCTCAAAAGCGCAAATGCTCTGTTTAGGGAAATCCACACCACCACAGGGAAGATAAAGCGAGCCGTGCTCCAGTTCACCCCAGCCAGCTGGACTTATGTGCGCTGGTTTGACCCAAAGTCCTCCTTCCAGAGGCTCGCAGGCATCTATCTCTTTATGATCCTATGGCAGGTAATGTACTCTTTGACCTTCCACTTGCTTGTTAGATTGTCCTCGCTATTACAGCTGCATCTGTTCATTATCTTTTTTTTTTTTAAATTAAACAATGAATCAAATATTCTATGAAAGCTCCCCCTTCACTATGTCACCCTGCTGCTCACACTTGGCAGCAAACAGACAAGATTGAAGGCTTTCTTATGGATATTTTGTCTGTCTCACATCCTTTATCTTAACAGCTGACAGAGTTGAACATATTCTTCCTCAAGCACATCTTCGTCTTCCAGGCGTCTCACTATCTCAGCTGGTGTCGCATCCTCCTCATTTCAGCCATCACTGCACCCACCGTACGGTATGTTCACCCTTCAACAACACCTATGAGCAACAATGAATGTGATACACTAGATTTAAATACTACCTAAAACAAATACTGCCTGTTTTGGCATAACGGGGTGGGGGGGGGGGGAAGGAGTGGCTGTTTGAGATGCTTTCTGACATTTAAAGGTACACTGTGTAGGATTTGGCAACATCTAGCGTACTAGATGACAACCGAGTACCCCTTCACTCACTCCTCCCTTTCCAAGACTGTGGTAATGTGAGCTGTCAAGTGCACAACCGTGGTAACGCCGTTCGCCTCGCTCAGAAGTCATCCTTACCATATTAACACTACTTTAGGAGCAACGGAAGTCAGACGGCGGCTGGCGCTACCACGGTTTTGCACTCTGCAGCTCACGTTATAGCAGTTTCACAAGCGTGTCGGAGAACTACGGTGAAACACCCTCTCTAGAGCAGGTGTTTGGTTTGTCCATTCTGGGCTGTTTAAAACATGGCGGAGCAGCATGGCGGACTCTTTGAAGAGGACCCGCTCCCTATCTAGATATGAAGGGCTGATTCTAAGCTAATGAAAACACAACGATTCTTAGTTTCAGGTGATTATACACTAAAGAAAACATAGTTATGAATATTATTATATTCCATTTCTGCTAATAGATCCCCCAAAATGCTACACACTGTTCCTTTAAGTCTGTGAGGAAACCTTAAATCCTTACTTTGTTCTTGGTAAGTTCAAATTTCCTATTTTTTTTCCACTTCTTTCAGACAATATTATGCATACCTGACAGACACACGGTGTAAACGAGTTGGCACGCAATGCTGGGTGTTTGGGTAAGTATCTTTTGTCCTGTCAGTTCATGTCTTTCACTTGTTTAGAAACTAGTGTTTCGATACATATCGATACTGACTATTTGAAACGGTTTCAGGACTCATTTTCCACTGTATCGATACACGGGTACCAGCTGCACTTTCTGCTCTCTCTTCTCTCTATTGAAAATGGTATTGAATATCAATATTTTTCCTGGTATTGTATCGAAGTTAGAAATTCCAGTATCGTGTCAACACTTCTAGAAACAAGCTGCGTTAATAGTAGTTTTTGAAAACGTGGTGTTCACCCAGTAGGAATTCTTTTAAGGACTGTCACAACATTTTCAGTTTTACTCATTTCTTTTTTCAATCTATGTGCTATATCTTGAGTCAAACTAACTTGTCTGTTAAATCGCATGGTTTTAGCATTGTAGTCTGGTAAGCAGACTGACACTGAACTTTGTCCAGAGTCTGGTAGGTTTTCTTTGATCTAGCCGACATACTGTGTATCACAATGAAGGGGCTGTGCCCAGGCTGTTTGGCTATCCCTGTTTTTAATCAAACAAATCAGAGCGGCAGCTTGAGGACACGTGTTACTGGTCTGTTCCTGTTCATGGTTCATGGTTGAAATGTATTGGCAGGCGCGACGAGGAATGTTGTAGATTCAAATATGGCAACCAATCAAAGTTCCCGCTCAGCTACAACTTATCAGTGAATGAACACATCCAACAAGTGGCGACAGCTCAGCCAGACTGATAGCAGTCTACACTGAAACCACTACTGTTTTGGCCACAAGCCCACTGTGTTATCAGCCTGCAGGTTTTTCCAGGCCGTACAAGCCATTTTGGTGTTGTTGACAAATGAATGGGCGAGCTTTTAAATTCAGCTTTATAACAGCGTTCTTCCATTGAAATTCATAACATAATGTAGTTATTGACCTCACCTCAGACACAAAGCTTTTAATGCCCTCAGTCTGCACTAGTTTCCATAGCAACGAGACGGGCTCTCTCCATCTGCATGAATTACTTAACATTGAAGCTGCTCGCTCTCTCTCCGAGGTGTAACCTTTACAATTGCATTGCGTCTCCCACAGCAGCATGGCGAGTGAATATTGTAATGGATTTGAACGGCTGGGGAACAATAACACAGAGCACATGCATTTGGACCAGTATGAGTGTTATGCATTGACAGAGAAGTTGCATTGCAATGAAATGATGTTGCCAAGAGAGGGGGCCATTGTAAAATACAAACATATCCATGGTAACCATACCATTTATCTGATGCTCTTATATTTCCCTTTAGGGCCATCGCTTTCCTTGAGGCTCTTGCTTGTGTGAAATTTGGTCACGACTTGTTTTCCAAGACTCAAATTCTCTATGTGCTCCTGTGGCTGCTGTGTCTGGTAAGAAAAAACAAGTGTGCATGTGTGTGTGTGTGGACTAACTGAGGATATGTTTCACTTCAGTAAATCCAGCACAGATGTATTAGTATTATGCAACTATACTTCCTGTGTAAATTTGATAACACTGCAATGTCCTCATGTACATTTTCAAAAAGGGACACCAACCACTGTTAAGGCATACTACACACGCCTTCATGGACAAGTATTAAAAAAGAGTAATATAAGTAAAAGGAGTGGATATATCAGGCCTTACCTCTGCTAATTGTTTCTGATAACAGTTGTTTGGTAACAGTCACAGTGAAGTGTGTCAGGGACCTGTAGCGTGTTTTAAAGCTGACTGTAAGAGCCACAATGTGTGAATACAAGTTAAGTCACAAAACATGCAAAATTCATAATTTCTAGTCATTGTAGCTGACATAGGTAATGTATAGAAGGTAAAAAGACAAATGTATGTATAGTGAATTTTGATGATTGACGCTCCCTTTAATATAGTGACATTATGTGCAGTAGAGTTGAGCAGAGAGCTGCGTTATGCACGAGAGTACATTTTTTTTTCTACCGTCGGACACAGTATAATTTAAAACTTTTTTCAGTAAACGTTTTTTTAAACTGGATTACATCTCCTGTCATTCACGTCAGACTGAAGTTACTGTACCTACAGCTCGTTTGTGGCTTATTTTGGGAGCCAGACGTAATGCCACTACACTGACTACGCAAACATGAATGCTGCATTTCTTTCTAAGGATGTTGCTCATGAGTTTATCCCCAATGGTAGTCACTGTACATCACTGAATTTGGTACCTCTAAAAACTCTACAGGCGTAGCTATGTTCATTCTTGCTAGCCTGTTCACATGCAAAGCAAGTGTTTACACATTGTTGCTATAGCATGGATCTGTTATATATGTTGCAATGCATATGCAACTTTAGGGTTTCTAATTTTTTTGCCCACTTTGTGTATTTTTCAAAAGTGTTTAACCAAACTTTTTTGCATCCTCTTGTACATTTTTAGGCACTCATCACACTTCTGTGTTTATATGGGATGGTGTGGTACGAGCAAAATAAAATGAAGGTGAGATGTTGCTTTGGTTCTTGATTGAAAGCTTCCATTATGTTTTCATTTACAAAAATGTTTTAAGAGTGACTTAAAACCATCTGAAAATCTTGTTCTGTGGACTTCTGTTGTTATAGTTAAAGCCACCATAAACCCTTTTCACAGCAGACATGTTGAGTTGTCACAGTAGGAAAAGCACAGGTGTTACGAATAACATTAACGATTTGTTCTATTCAAATGTCCCAGTAAGTTGTGACAGTGAGTCAGCATCCACAATACCAGGACCCTGAAAGTCAGCCGTCGTTCATTTTATTATTTACACCTGTGCTTTTTCTTACTGTTACTAAAACAGTCAGTGATTTCTAGGTTGTTGTGTAGTTACTTTTTAGAGCTGTGCATGTTTTTATTCATCACTCTGAGCTTCCTTCTGTTAACAGAGCGCTTCTGTACAAAGTATGGACTGTGACGACAGCACTGTTGTCGACTCGGGTGGTTTTGTCCCAGATGGCGTTGCAGGTCAGTCTCATAACAGGCAGATTGATGGCAACTCTTCCGTAAACTCCATCCGAAATATTTAAATAGTTACGTCTTCTTTTTCCTCCACAGCTCAGAGGGATTCACCGAGAAGTTTACAACCTACAAAAAGGAGGAGAGCTTCTGGGAGGAACAGATTTGTGAATGGCAACGGAGGAAATAAATAATAGCGACACAAAGTATTCACATCCACAGTGAAAGGGTGAAGGGTGAAAGGGTGAAGGGTACACAAAACAAAGGGAATACAGTATAGTACATTTTATGAATATTTGAAAGTTGCACCAAGGTTTTAATAAATCCTTGAGGGCAGACTACAAAACACACCAACAAGCCTCGATATACTATTTCAACAACACCATTGAGCTGAAAGCTTCATAGACCTGCAGACTGTGGTGTGTGTTCTCTCGTACTCTGGCAGTGCTAGAAGGTCTTTGATGACCAGGACAAAATTTGTCTTGTATTTAATATCAGATATTTTTAAACAGACCTCAATAACCATGAATATGCACTGGATTTTAAAAGAGACGATGGCCTTATTTGGACCACAAACACTAAAATATTAACCTCAGCATCATGCAACACTGAACATTTTCTACCTTAAATTACTAAATATTGTTTCGACGCTTTGCACTGTGGGACACGCAAAGTACTTTTTTTTGCACTTAACCTCTTTGACTATTTTTGGAACTGTTTTTTTATTACTGTGTACTAAATTGAAAACGATCACAGTTATTGTTATGTACGGGATTTTGGAAGTCATTTGGATTGGTGATGATTATTTTTTAACTTTGATTTAAAATGTTTGTGTTTATATAATAATTGCCAAAAGTGACCAAATTTTGCAATACATTAAAGTACTGTTTGCTTTTCTTCAATCAAAATTGTATCATCAGGAAGATATTTTTATCTAGTTCAAATGAGCGGAACAACCAAGTGTTACTTAACTAACTGTAGCCTTTACACGTTACCCTTTTTAGCTTTCAGCAATGTGATATTGGAACTTTTGAGATGTTTATTTTAGCAATTTGTGTGTGTGCGTGCGTGCATGCGCGTGTGTGTTTGTGTTTGTAATTAGAGAGAAGTGAGCAGTGTATGATAGGTGTACTGACAGAGAATACTGTGACATTCAATGCAATACCACTGTGGTGACATTCAATAGCAGCAGATAATCATTTGTATGAAATTATCAGCCTTTTTGAGTGGTTTAGTGATCCAAATTAATGAAATGTGACGTTAATATAACATAGAAACTGACTTGTCCATATAAGCTGTTCTTAATATTGGTGAATGATGCATTACATTTCACATTTATTGTTAGAATGCATTTTACAACTTCCCAGTATGTTAATGTTTGCTTGCTGAATTTGTGTTGATGAAACCTTTTTAAGCACTGGCCTCAGTGGTTCTAGTCCTTCTACCGTCTCCAAAGCTTGAAGTGTCAGACTACTACTACTACTACTACTAAAACTACTACTACTACTACTACTACTACACTGTATTTAATATGAAATGTTACTACCTGTTCTGCCTTGAAAAATGTCTCTGACCAAAAGTTTGCTTATTAAAAAAGATTTTTGCACAGATTTGTGTATGCGGATGCTTTTTTTCATGAAGTAATATAAAATTTAATACAAAATAAAAGTGTTACTTAACCAACTGTAGCCCTTTTTATCTTTCATCAATGTGATATTAGAACTCTTGAGATGTTTGTTATTTTAGCAATTTGTGTGTGTGTGTGCGTAATTAGAGAGAGACGTGAGCAGTGTATGATAGGTGTACTGACAGAGAGAGAGATACAAAATAACCCCATGTTAGAGAGCCCATGTGGTACAAAGTCCTGTCAAAACCTTCCTCTTTGTTATGTTCAGCTAAACGCTACTACATTTCCCATAATGTGCATGCGTGTTAGCCCATGTAACTATATTTTTCCTTCTGTTAGACTCCATCTCTTCTCAAATACATCCTCCATATTCCTTATTTTGTGAGTTCCCTTTTCCATAACTTTTACTTCTTGCAAATAATTCTTCTTACAATAATATATTTTAAATCCATAGCTATATAATCATTTTTCA
>CAKAOI010032040.1:0-32724 GCA_916701655.1 Sebastiscus albofasciatus | reverse complement strand
GTCACATGACACAAAATAACCCCATGTTAGAGAGCCACGTGGTACAAAGTCCTGTCAAAACCTTCCTCTTTGTATATATAGGTGTGTATAGGTATATATACTCCTTTCCGATCTATTTACTATTATTACTGTTATTTCTTTTATCCATCTATTTATTTATTTATTTCATTTTTGTTTTCCCTTCTCTGGGATTATTTACTGTAATTCCATGTGTACATTACCAAACTTTCCGTGTGTATCACATTATCTCCATCACTACAAAGAGGAATGGGGGGGTTAGGAAATATGGGTCTAGCACAGGGGTCTGCAACCTGAGGCTCCGGAGCCACATGCGGCTCTCTAGCTCCTCTCCAGTGGCTCCCTGTGGATTTTTCTTTTTTTTTTTTTTTTTTTTAAAGTTATTTTTTGGGGGCATTTTTTTAAGCATTTTATTTGGATTTTTAAAAATGGAAATTAATAACTGTTTTTTGTTTACATTTTCATTTTTATTTATCATTGTTGTAAGTCTATGGTATGACAGAGTATTAGGGCCACATTGAGGAAAAAAAATAAATCTGAGCTTTCAAGAGTAAAGTCATAATATTACGAGAATAAAGTTAAAGGTTTATGAGAAAATATAATATATAAATAATACAATTAATATAATGAAAAAAGTCGTAATATTACAAGAATAAAGTCATAGGTTTAAAAGAAAAAAAAAGTCGCAGTATTATGAGAATAAAGTCATAATATTATAAAGTAGTAATTTTACGTGTTATTTTCTTTTTTTCTCTTAATATTTTTATTTTATTCTGGAAATCTCAGATTGTTTTCCCTCAATGTGGCCCTAATACTCCATAGTACATTGTCACTTTGGCCCTCACTGCATTAGACTTATATGCTATATATTTAGACTATAAACTGTGTTACCTTCATCATAATGATCAGATTTTTTTTTGCGTAAAATGGCTCTTTTAAAAGCAAAGGACGCTGACCCCTGGTCTAGGATAACACTGTTTCAAACATGTAAAACACTGATTTCTTAATAGTTTTTGTGCCAATAAAAAAAAAAAAAAAAAACCTTCCCTCTTTGTTATGTCCAGCTAAACATTAACTACATTTCCCATAATGCCTTGCGTGCGTGAGTGTGTGCCGCGGCTGTGCTGGATGACAGCTATCCGGCGCCGAAACACACCGAGAGACTCTCAGACGACAGAGAGCCATGGCGGCCACGGGTGGAGGGAAAATCAGAAGCAGGAGATATCACATCGCCTCCAAACCTTACGCCAAGAGCAAACAGGTAAACACAATCAAACTGACCGCGTTAGACGCCCGTGACTGCGATCTCAGCGCCAGTAATGTCTTTTCTGTTGTTATTGTTTTGTTGGAGACATTTTTATGGCCTGCCGTTAGCGCTCGTGGCCTCCACGCGCTGCTAGAGGAAATGCTTGTTAGCTTAGCTTGTAGCTTGTAGCTTAGCAACATCAGACGGACTTGACAGGTCAAATTACGGCACAGTGAGTCTTTTACACTAGTTAACCTGTATTTAGTGGAGTAAAAGTGCTCACGCGTCTCTATTAGTGAGTTATTAACTGCTTGATAAGTTAGCATAAGAGCAAGGAAGTAGAAGTATTAGCATTATGTAGCTAATACTAGCTAACTAGCATGCTAGTAACGCATTGTTGTCTTCAGATCTTAAGTTTTTGGAGGCATCACATTGTTAGTTTGGTTTTAAATAACACCTGTCCACAGCTATGGACGTATAGGTACATTTTAAGATTATGTTTTTGGCGTGTTAGAGATACCATTTATGGATGTTAGGCTAGCTAGCTAATGTTAGCCTCAATCTCAGCCAGTTGGGATTGCGCAGGAAGCATCCTGCTGATTGGGAACCCACATGGTTTGTCTGAGTGGATTCACTTTCACCGACCTGCAGTTTAATGTTGCTTTAAAACCCACTCCGTGATGTTAACAGTGGATAACACGTGTAGACATATATACATGGCAGGTCCATTGACCTATTTTGTCAGTTATCATCACGTGGAATAATCTGTCGACCTACAAATTGTTTATATTAATGTCAGTCTATAGGTGTATTCTCACACTGGAGAGGCAACTAAACTGGGACAGGGAGTTTTCTTTGACAACAGTCTGAATATTGATAGTTATACAAGCAGTTGATCATTGTGACCGGCTAAAGCCAGCCTGGAATTTGCTCCCAAATGACCTCAAAATCAAGGAGCTGGTATCATTAAATATTTTTTTAAAATCTCATTGTGACCCGCTAAAGGTTATCAAGACATTCATTTGTCATTTTATTAGGTACACTAGTAAACTAGATTTGGATTGATAGTCATTTTTTATGGCTGACATTAGTTGATGTTTGATTTCAACCTCTTTGTATTATGTACAACTTATCATAACTCAGTTCAATTCAAACTTTATTGCAGACTCAAGGTCCAGATAAGAAAAAACAACAACAATACATTACATATAATACATTACTTTACAGGAAGCACTATAAAAAGTCATGATTAAAAGATATTAAAAATATTAATATAAATATATACATACATCAATGCCTTATATATATCTTAAGTTTTCACACTTTAAGGGGGAGAAGTGACATGATGTTCACAGCTATGGGTAGCTGCCTTTCATGTAGGTACATTTAAGATTGTGTTTTTGGCCTGTTAGAGATATCATTTGTGGATGTTAGGCTAGCTAATGTTAGCCACAATCTCAGCTAGTTGGGATTGCAGGAAGCATCCTGCTGATTGGGAACTCCACATGGTTTGTCTTGAGTGGATTCACTTTGCCAACCTGGACATCAGTTTAATGTTGGCTTTGAAAACCCACTCCTTGATGTTAACAGTGGATAAGACCGTGTCTAGATGCATGGCAGGTCTTATCATCACGTAGAATAATCTGTCGACCTACAAATTGTTTATATTAATGTCAGTGTATAGGTGTATTCTCTGACTGGAGATGCAACTAAACTGGACAGGGAGTTTCTTTGACAACAGTCTGAATATTGATAGCTAGTTATACAATCAGTTGATCATTGTGACCAGCTGAAGGTTATCAAAAAGATACATTAATATGTCATTTTATTAGGTATACCTAGTAAACTAGATTTGGATATCCACATGTTTGACTTCAACCTCTTTGTATTATATACAACTTGTCATAATGACTTATACAATGATTTATACAAACTAATTATTACCAGTTCAGACCTCTCTATCAAATGCTGCTGACTTGGTGTGTACTATCAGTATCAAGGTTAAGTTCTTGGTACCATATCCCACTTCATCAACAACCAACATTTTTTATTATTAGATGAGTGGATTCACTTGCCGGCCTGAACATCAGTTTAATGTTGGCTTTAAAACACCACTCCGTGATGTTAACAGTGGATAAAACCGTGTCTTGATACATTAGCAGGTCCATTGACCTATTTTGTCAGGTATCATTACGTAGAATAATCTGTCCACCTACAATATTAGATGTTGTTTATATTAATGTCAGTCTATAGGTGTATTCTCTGACTGGAGAGGCAACTAAACTGGGACAGGGAGTTTCTTTAACAACAGTCTGAATATTGATAGTTAGTTATACACCAGATAAAGCCAGCCTGGAATTTGCTCCAAATTGACATAAAAATCAAGGAGCTGGTATCATAAATATTTTCAAATCTAAAATGAAGGCTTTAGAAGCAGACTCTTTGGCATGCCAATGTTTTTAGCCCCCTTGTTATACAGCTGACTCCCAGAAAAGTTCCTTTATGCCCCCCCCACCCCCATTTGTCTTTAGATAGTTCTCTTTTAAAGCAAATTTTAGTGCTTTTAGTGTTTGTAAATTGTATTATATCTATATTTGTGTCTGTGTCTGCAGCTTTGGGTTCTTGCTGCTGTCCGTCTTGGCAAGGTCTCCCTTGGAAAAGAGGTTCTTAATCTCAGTGGGACTAACCTGGTTAAATAAAGGTTAAATAAAACAAAAAAAATAAAGGTTATCAAGAAGATACATTCATTTGTCATTTTATTAGGTATACCTAGTAAATTAGATTTGGATTGATAGTCATTTTTTTATGGCTGACCTCAGTTATCCACATGTTTGACTTCAACCTCTTTGTATCATATTCAACTTATCATGACTTATACAGTGATTTTATAGTGATTTATACAAACTAATATTACCATTTCAGACCTCTCTAACAAATGCTGCTGACTTGGTGTGTACTCTCAGTATCAAGATTTAGTTCTTGATACCATATCCCACTTCATCAACAACCAACATTTTTGATTATTAGATGTTATCAACTCTATGAATATATATTTGCTATTGTGTATGCAGTGTTGAAATGAAGAGAGATTGACTGGAATAATGCATTCATCAACAACAAACAAACTAACAGACATGAACTTGATATATTTAGTTTGAATAAATGCTAATATGAGTCACGCCAGAAAGAGAGTCATGATTACATCTTTTAATGCTCATATATTTGCATCAACGGAAAATAGTGTGGAAATGTTTGAAGTCCATATAAATGTGTCTGGACTAAAGCCAGCCAAAAACAATGGTTATTCAAATCTTGTGTACAGTCGTCCTTAAATGATGGGTTCAGCTTTTCTTCAGTAGCTTGGTTTACACAACACTGCTGGTGTCTGAAGCAGGAAGAGCGTGATAAGACATGTAGTAATGTTTGCTCGATCGCTTTCTTGTGTGGAATAGCTTACTTTAAAAAAAAGAGTCTTTCTCGTCAATACTTACCTCATCTCTTGACATAAATATAATGATACAGCTGACTCAAAGATAGTAGAAGGTGTAAGGGTACACACTCATCACATTTATTCATGTGAAAGGCTGGATGCACTGATCTACTTAGGCACTGGCATATTCAATCAAAATCACTCTGTGTTTCCGTTAGACATGAAAGCTTTCAGAGAGAGCAGTGGTAGTCGACCACAGGTCACTTAGTCACGTGATCCTCCCTGTCCACAGAAGAAATGCAGCACCCGTAAATCCTTATAACAATAGCTTATGTAGCGCTAAGTAAACTAGCACTGTGGTGGGATATTACACTTGACTAAGTTTAAGTTGTGTGTATTTGCATAAAGGTTAAAGTGCAGAGTGGGCCCGCAGGTGTATTTCGTAGATAAGAGGGACATATGGCTCTTATCAGGAGTTGAAAGCCACCATGGGTTAGACACCGTGCACATGAAGTGAATGATACACCAGCTAGCTAGCCCCTTTTCTCAACCTTTCCCTTCTCCGTCTACTTTCTTTAGCATAACTAAAATCTGAAGACATCCAAGTACAGTCACAGTACCAATATAAGAGCTAAGGAAATCATTTTATCAATAAAAACTAGCATGTTTAGACAGGCAACAAATTCAGCTAGCTGGACAAACCTGTCAAAAGTTTTACACCATTTTGTTCAATGCTCTCCAATACACCCTTCCCCTTTTTTAACAGGTCAATGCATTCATAGATTTTAGGTTTTGTGTCTGGTTTTGTCGTCCTCTCCTACTACAATTCCAAAACGTCTCTGTCCATTGGGAGCATTATTCATGAAACACCTCGAGCCATAAAGCATTTATTGCTGGTATATTCAACTACAGGAGCAAATTTTGCTCAAGGCATGAAATGTGATGGTATTTCCACAACTTTTGTGAACATAATATACTGCCAACCGAACTCCTAGGCCTGCAAACCTATTCAGAAATGGTGGATATATTCCAGCTAGCGGTTAAGACCTGGAAAGTGCCTTGTGAATGTAGAGGACACTTTTCACTAAGTTGTTACAGCTAATGTGTTATATACTGGATATATGCAGAAAAGATCTTTCTAGATATTAAATTCCTGGATATTGTGTTACTTTCTAAGTGTGTTGTAGGAGACAAGACTGATCCTTATCAACAGGAATTTATCTAGACTTCAGTACAGTGCAGACCATCGTCACTGGCTCACTGCTTCACAGAAGCATTCACAGTGCCTGACCCAGTTTCACACTGTCATACTTAGCTTGTGTTTTGCTTTGCACTAGGGAGGACTAACAGCTTCTCATTGCAAGAGCAACTGATTAAAAAAGAAACCTAAAAACAAATTATGTGGAATTGTTTTGCCACAAATTCATTATATTTTTGAACATCAAATACAGGCATCAGCATCTTACTTTCCTCAGTGTTAGTAGTTGAAAAACAAATCGGCAAGATTCATCTTGCAAATCTGTTTTATATGCAGTGTTGTTTTACAGGCATAGACTTTTATTCAGTGCTGATTGTCAAGGGAATTTTCTAATGAGGAGGCTACAAATAACGGCCTGAGTTGATGGGACTTTGTTTTGTCTCTATATGCATTCGTCTCTGTCTCTCACTCATTTCATCCCTGTGTTCACGGCTTCCTCTCCCTCTCATGTTTTTATCAGCAGCAGTCAGGCCTCATCAGTCGAGTGACAGACACAGTAAAGAGCATCGTTCCTTCCTGGCTGCAGAAATACTTCAAGAACGAAGATTCTCCTGAAGGAGGAGGGGCTGTACTGGCAGACCAGACAGACCAGAACTGCCAGACACCACCTCCTCCTAATGGCAGCGAAGAGGGACCTCTTCCTCTTGATGGACGCGACTCACCAGAGCCAAGCACCAGTAACACAGGTAAGGGACTCGGTCTCTTCACATGTCATCAAAAAGATTAGCTTGTATACTCCATGCATGAGAATTGCGTCAAAACATATTTTTGCATGCCAATTATTTTGCCTTGTCAACTGTACCCCCCATGCTAACCTGTGACTTCTGTCTCTCTCGCACAGAGCCCTCAACCAGCCGGGCATCCCTAAACTTTCAGGAGTATGTGCTTTCTCGACCTCCTCTGAGTCGTTCCCACCTTCATTTTGCCCCGCTGGATGTCTCCTCCCCGACCCTGGGGGCCACCAGCAGCCTCTTCTCCCCACCCTCCACCTCCGCAGCCCCTGGACCCTTTTCCACAGGCTTCTCCTTGGTCAAAGAAATCAAGGACAACCTCTCGCAGCACGAAGATGATAACATCTCCACCACTAGCGGCTTCTCCTCCCGCGCCTCAGAAAAAGGTAAAAGCAGAGCGTTTGAGCAAAAAGACGTGGGCCTTATTGAGGTGAAATCTGTAACTTTCCACACATTTTTGCCGTCCATGGTGGCGAGAGGTAATTGAACTGATATTTGGACTACAGTGAAGTTGGCAAAATATCCAGAACTGTTGAACTCACATTATTGATGTCGGCTCATAGCCACTGCTACATATTTTACCCTTCTGCACAATTTGCATAAATGAGGCCAGGTGTGGAGCATTACTTCACCAACACCGTTAGCCAAACCCGATATTAATTTGGTTAGATAACAGGATGGGGAACACTCACAATCTGAACACAGATTTTATTAACATAGTAACGTAGACCAACGGTGTTCTGTACACTTTTCGCCCTTCAGCACCACGCCAGGGAGCACTCCTCTGTCGTAAAGAGCCAGACAAGCATGTTTGTGTGCTCATTCTCCGGGGGGAATATCCGTTAGGCAGTCTACACTTTGATTGATGTCTTTTGGACCAAGAGGTTTTGAGAAAAGTGAGGAAAAGTAACGCCTCCCGCTGTGTACGGAAGATCATGAAGCTTAACGGTGTTCCGTACAGAGCGCAGGAGATGATTTCAACGGCGATTAATGAACATTTTAAATGTCAAAATATTCAATTGCCGTAATAAACGTGAACTTTATTGACACTACTGTAACATCAATATTGTGCGCAGGATTACGTTCAAACAGCATCTGTGTTGACAGACTTACTGCTGCATTGCAAAGTCAGTGTGTGGCATTGCTGTTAAAAATGCTAATTTCGGAGCATTTATTCAACAGAGGGAAACATATTTAACAACTTGTGATAGTATAATAGTAATTTCATACAGATTACAGTACTGTGAGAAGCACAAATTAAGTTGAAATGTAAATTTCCGTTGCTCTAGTCATCTCCTCTCTCAAGCTGCAGTCAGGACTGGAGCTTCCCCTCCGGGCGCTGTGGGCATACCTCACAAACTTACTGAAATCTCACAGGAACAAATGGTGTGGACGTCTCTTGCTTGGTCTGGAATGAAAGAGGGGGAACTGATGATGAAACACACATACATTTTATGCACAACCTGGAAGTGTTTCTTCAGTGATCGGTGAAAAAAGGTCATCTGTACGGAACATCGCTAGTGTACAGAATATAGTTAGTGTAGATGACAACATCTGTCTCAAAAAGAGCCCTTTTCTCCTTTTAGTTGTCTCCACCGTTAAAAGTGCTTTGAAACAATATTGTTTTTCATCTTCGAGTAATTTCTTTCCAACTCCCTTTTGGCTTTTTGTCTTGCCTCTGATAGATGTCTCATGTCTAGTGCAAAATATTATTTTGCATCCTGTTTTGAATCTGCAAAAATAGAAATGTGTAGAAAATAAGTCAAAATACGCTTCAACAGATTCCATGTATTATTCACTAATCCAGGCAAGGCCAACCATGTACCATTGAGAGCCAGCAGTCTGCAGGTTTTCCAAAGACTCCACACACCAATAACCTGCAGACTTTTAACTGTCCATGGCACATGATTGGCTGTACATTTATTTAAATGTATGAAACTACGAAATTGGCAGAAAACACACATTTCCTGTGTGACGATCTGGTTTCTTTCTTTGCATTGTCTTAGCCTGCTGAGTTTAGTTTTAAACATTTGTTGGTAAATATTACAGACTGTTAATGTCACAGTGGGAATAATCTGGCATAGGCGACTGTATTTCTCTTATGTATGGATTGGCTCGGGCCTCGAATATAGAGACTGGGCCGCTAAGTTGGATTTCTGCATTGGTGCTCTCTTAAAATGATCCGTTTTTTGACAGATGTCCCCACTTCCAAAACAGCATCACTTCCCCAACTTTGGTCCCCAGAGATGGACAGAACACACTCTGGACCTCAGCATGCCCAGTCCAGTCTGAAAAGGCCTTCTTTCAACCTGTCTGTATTTGGAACCTCCTCCAATGTGAGTATCTGTGTCAGTTCATCGAGATAATGAGTAACGCTTTCTGAAAGACCTGTGCCACAAAGCTCTGCATTTCGGTGCGTCAGGGTTTGATTTAGTGATTTAGGGCTGTGCCGTTGGAGCAGTGACCCACTTGGATATAAAATGTCTGTCTGGAATTTGGACTCTTCAAAGTCATGTGTACCACAGACTTCCACAAATGTCAAACCAACCAATACTTTTTAGGTGTAGATACATTTGGATACCTCAAGTATCAACTTAAATAATTAATTATGAAGGGAATTTTATTATTAATTCATGTACATTATCTGGAAAACCAATGTTACTGTCAGTCCACTCACAGCCAGACAGTATCTTGATTTGTTGCATTCAGTTTCACCGGTGTGGTTTAACATGTTGTACATTTACTTTTCATGTGCATGGCAGCATGCCACAACTCAGTCTGGCCAACTCCTAATTACAAGTCTGCTTTTGTGTGCATTCTGCAAATATTGTTACGTATTAAGACAAACTTCAGAGTGACGATACAAGTCTGAGCTTTTTGCATCAGATGTTCATAACTCCTTTCTATATTAAACCCCATTTGATGGTATTATATTTGCATCTGTTAAGATGAAAATATTTGACATGACTTTATTAGCAGAAGAAAACAGCTCTCTTTTTAAGGATAAATAAGTTGAAATATGAATGAATATTGAAAAGATTTCAGAATGTATTTGCAGATTTGCTCAAGACATTGTTTTGTTTACCTTTAAAATCTACTTTCCCTTATTTCATGCATGCATGTTGATGTTTGAGAATGCCATTGATTAGTAATATAATCCCAATGTATTTTAATTGAATCCCCTCTCTTCCAGTCATCATTAAACAGCACAGTGCTAAACTCCAGCCAGCTCGGAGATTCACCCTTCTACCCCGGGAAGACCATGTATGGTGGGGCAGCTGCAGTCAGGAGCGCTCGTGGTCGTCCTGGGACACCGTACCAGGTGAGCTAGTGAGAACGGCACCGTCTACAAACTGAGACTCGTGTATTTTGATAAATAACTTCATATGGTGAACTGGCACACTAGGTTTAAAGCCTCTGTACACCCACACAGGTGTTTTCAGTTATTCTGACTGATTAGACCTCTACTCAGGTTGACGGTGGGTCGGAGCTTTGATGAGAATTTATTAGGTTACAAATCTTCATTTATCAATAAGAATCATAAAGTAATAATGTAATTTGTCTAGTCCAGGTTCAACAAAGCTAACAGGAGACTCAGGAAGATGTCAAATCAATTAGTCTGTACACGCCCACACAGTCCGGAGAAGAGGTCTAATCAGCCAGATTAATTGAAAATACCTTCGTGGGTGTACAAAGGCTTTAATATATGAGTTATATTCAGTCTACATGTGCATTTAATGTTGTGGCCTTTAAAGTTTAGCAGCCTTTAGTGGGTGAACACTGACGTCATGGGATGAATGTGGCTGTAGTGTGAATATTATTAATTTAATTGGACACTAAATTAGCTCATCTGATCTGTAGGCCCCAGTGAGGAGACAGATCAAGGCCAAGCCTGCTGGTGCTCAGCCCTGTGGGGTGACCAGCGCCACAGCCAGACGCATCCTTCAGTCCTTGGAGCGCATGTCGAGCCCCCTGGCTGTAAGTACACACACAAACACACACACCATCTCCTGTTCAAACTTTACTTCACCTTAAAGTGTGACGGTGGTTAGACATTTGATATTTTTGCCAATAAACATGTTAACGTAAACTTTGTGACGCATTTCTTCTACAGGATGCCAGGAGAATCCCGGCAGCAGCCTCATCCCCCCTGTCAGCAGTAAGAGCTTTTAATACATTTACATTTATATTGTAAGCATTTGTTTGCAGTGACATATCACTGTACGTGATCAGTGTTTTACCCTCCGTCACAATATGCATAAACAAGCCCAAGCGTGGGGCACGACCTCACCAACACCTTTATTCAAACACTATATTCATTTGGTTAGACTGTTTAACGGGATGTGGAAAGCATGAGAAAAGCATGGACATATTATTCTCAAATGACAAATGTCCTTAAAATGTTGAACTCCTGACCTCAAAACCACCTGAAAACTTCTTCTTGATTTTCTCTAACAATAAAACAGTTTTCTTACATGAGTTTTTTTTTTTCTTTGCAGTCAATGGATGGCACAAATCTAGATATTTCACATTTCCAGTCGAAAAAGAAACGTGTAAGTACAGATTTTGAAATCCTTGTGACGATGTCCTCTTGTGCCCGCTTTTTCCAATTTTCTGATAACTGTGTCATATGCGTATGTTCCTGTTTGACCTTAAAGTTACTCTCTACGTATGCACATCAACAACTAAACTTGTCTTCTGCCCAGTGTGTTTTGTGGTTTAGCACAAGGCTTAGTGAGATGAACAGGGATACGATTGTACAAACCGAGCAGCACTTGTTGTGATTTGTCTTCCTGTCATTTCCTGTCCTACTGTCTGTTGGCCTCCTTTACACCAGCTAACAGGATTCTCCTCGGCTGGGACACAGCTGTTACTGTGTGTGGGGGGGGAGGGTGTTTTTCTTTACGTGCTTGTGAGCAAAAGTGCGTGAGACTCTAATGTATTTGGCTCCTGAAAGTGTGTGTTTATGTGCCTTAAGTGTAGTCCATTGTTAAATCGTGCCAGCTCTGCACTGGACTCAGTAATAACTGTCAGACATTCCCGGCTGTGACAGCTGCTTTGCAAATCCGAACAATGGTGTATTGACCCTCACAGGTCCAAAACAAGGAAGCCCGCTATCTAACTGGGCCTTTCATGGCCGACTGTTGCTTCGGGGTTTCACCTTGGCAGGGTCCAAAATACAGTCCAACCAATACTGGATTTTGAGGCCGATACTAATACTGATGAATCTGATAACAATCGGATAACTTGATACTGATCCCGTAGATTTGTTTATTTAAAGAATTGTGAGAAGATGCACACTGAGTGGGACATTATACAGTTGAAAAATCAACTCATCTCTGGTGGACGAACTATGTAACGATGGAACTGTTTCTAAATGTCCTCAAACCTAGTTTGGTATTTCTGCACTGCAATTTCTTTTGGCAATTTTAACGTATAGATTGCTATATACACTGATACAATATAGCTGTAATAAACTTATATTGCTGATATATAATTTAAAATGAAAGGGTAACTCTGGTGTTACTTATTTATTTTGTATTATTGTCATCAAATTGCCAGAAGAAGAATTGATCCTGATATCAAGCACTGTCTGTGTAGCCACAGTCTGATAATGTATACAACAAGCATGGCCTGTGTAGGTTGTTCTAATGCAATTTTGCAAATCTCTAGAGATGTTACTGTTCACATTCTGGGACACACACATGCTGAAGTTGAGAGGAATAAACTACTCCGGCTACATTTATTACATTGAAGCAGTATGCCGATGTAATGGCATAAGCTATGTCGAACACATTTAGACAAAGAACGAAGCACTGCCACCTTTTGTTGATTCTGATTCTTATCTTTTGTCTATATTTTACCGCCTTTTCTTTAATGCAGATGGATTCCACCCTCCCGCCGGTGCAGAAGCTGGTGGTTCCTGCTGCAGCATCGGTGTCAGGAAACCGCTCCGTGTCCTTCAGGCCTACTTTGACTCCTGGAGGAGTGAGCCGAACTCTGGACAGGACCCCAAGAGAGACGGTCAGAAAACAGTGCTGCATTATATTACACCATACCATTGCTCCTATATATTAATGCAGCCAAATAGAGTGTAATACAAACTTGATGCTAAATTTGTTGCTGATTTATTTTCTTAGCCCACAAGACAATCACCGCAACTACCTGAAGCAACCCCAGGTCCATCTCAAAGGTAAAACAAGGTTGCTCTGATCAATAAGCCAAGAAACATATACTTAACTAAGTAAAAAAAGGCAATATAACCTAATACCATTCCTAGTTATTGTCAATCATTGTTTGTGTTTGGATGCCTGGCTGCTCTCTGTATCTTGTTTAGCTTATTTTACTCACTACACCTGTTCCTGCCCCTCTACTACCAGCACAATGGGTTCCAGTGTCCCAGCCTATCCTCTGTCCAGCACGCCTGCAGCCAGCAGCGTGAGCTCCGGAGGAGGCAAGATGAAGAGAGAGAGGACCAGTACACGGCCTTCCTCTAAACGCGCTGAAGATGAAGAGGTAAGAGCTTTGCATCAAGGCCCTGTTTCCCAAAACGCTATGTATAGCAAAGATAATCACTTTGATACACAAACAGCTTTTGTATAAAAGTGGTAAGAAACAGCTGTACGTACTTTTATACCAGGATAGTATCAGACTTATTTTCAGGCCTGGCCGAGAGAAAGGTCAGAAATCCAGATCAGAAAATGTGCCTTGATGCATTGAGATTGATATCAAACATGAGTTTATCTCATTTCACCGTCGGTCTCCATGATGCACTGTTTGGAAATGGCAGACAACGGTACACAATGATACTCCTGCTTGTTTTCTGACTTTAGGTGGCGGAGGTACCGGACCTACCAACCATTTCACTTCCCATCAGCACCTCCGCCTTGCCATCCTTCAGCTTCTCCTCCCCTCTTCCACCTCTCAACACCTCCACCACCATCGGCACGGCCTCCACTCTCACGCCCGTGACTCCCGCTAAGGAAACAGTCACAAATAAGGTCAGTCTTAAAATCCTTAATAATACTACATTACTACAAGTCTAATGGTTGACGACATTATTTATGCATTTTGCAAATTTTCATGTTTTTTTCCAGGAGCCACCGACGGCTTCGACACCTCCATGTGTACCTTTTACATTTTCCTCCCCTATTGTCAAAGCAACTGCTGCTAGTCCTCCTTCCTTTTCCCCATCAGTAAGTAAACGATCTGTCTCTTAATGATTACTGACTGATTAGGGAGGCAATTATTTCCAACGGTAACATTGATAATAACTGTTATTTCCTGTTTGTAGGCTGGATTCACTTTTAGTGCACCTGTAGCAAAGTTAGGTCCCTCCATGTTAAATGGGAAGCTGGCTTCTCCCATAGTGGCAGCAGGTAAGAGAGTTTTCTTACAATTGGCATGATGCTGATTATTTTCTTTTCCTGAGAAAACTGGAACTGAGGTTTGATCTTCTTCATGTTTTCTACAATGAAATCAGCAACAAGCAAAAGCACAGAAGATTTTGAAGGACCTTTCAAACCCGCCAAGACCCTGAAGCAGGGCAGTGTGCTGGATCTTCTCAAAGCACCTGGTGAGAATCAATAACGCATCACACACCTACAGTGTTTGTTTTGCATGGTTTGGTTTACAATAAGGGTGTCACGATTTCGATCCTGAATCGGAATCATCGAAATCATAAGCAGGGTCAGCGATTTTTTTTCCCCACACCACCCACTACACGCGTGTATAATGGAAAATACAGCTGTAATCAAGGCTGGGATCCCTAGGTAGGCATGATGGGAAATGTGGGCCGTCCCTGTTGCTACGATACTCAGAGCATTTCCTGCATATGCATATGGCATTTTACACTACATGAATTAGCCTAGCCACTAGCAGACTTTAGTAAGTTAGTTACTTTTCATTACTCATCATAGCTCTTCTACTCTTATGTGGTTTAACATTAAGTCACTGCATCTCCCGACAGAACAACACCACGGTTGAGTTTCAGCTTACACGCATGTTTTTTCAACTCAACCTTGTTAATTCAGAGCAGCTGATATTGGTAGCGAGAGCAACAAGCTAGCAGGACTGCCTAGTGCCGTCTCTCAGCTCTGCACACACAAGCTCCGCCTCCGTCCTCGGTGACTCACAGCGATCAGAGAAGAGAGAGAGGAAAAAAAGAGAGGAGAGAAACAAGCGCGACAGTAAACACAAACAACATGCCGTATTTTTGTAGATTTCAGCACACTTGTAATGCACTGCAGAAGGATTTCTGTTTTGTTTTAGTAATGATTATGTGCTGAAGTGGGTCACACAGATACTGATATTGAAATGATGCAGCTTTTTATATTGTAGACTGTTGTAGTCTAATTTTTGAAACCCTTTCTAAATAAAACGAGAGTTCAGGTCACTTTTTAAAGAAGAATTTGAAAGCGTAAATGACAGTTGTCAGGGTGTAAAACCAATGATCTTTTGATCGTTACAAATCAAGACTTTATAGTCTAACAATGGCATGTTTAAATTGAATCGAATCATGACCTTAAGATCAAAAGTCAAACTGAATCGTGGATTTGGAGAATCGTGACACTCCTAGTTTACAAGTTTGTTCACTGTTTCAATCCTTTACTTGCTCCGTCTAGGCTTTGCCTCTCCTGTTGGTCGGACTTCCCCAGGCCCAGACATCGTTCCGCTGCAGACCTCCATACAATCCACAGCCCCCTCCTCCTCCACCACCACCACCACAACCACCTCCTCCTTCTCTTCAACAGGGTTTGGCAATGTGTTCAAAGCCCCACCAGGCTGGAGCTGCGATGTCTGCTTGGTGCAGAACAAGCCATCAGACACCAAGTGTGTTTGCTGTATGGCCCCACAGCCCAATTCCTCCTCATCCAAATCTATGGACAGTAAACCTTCAACGGCCACCTCGGTTGGGCTAGAGAGCAGCAGCAGCACGAACACCACCTCCACCACTACAACCACTGCAGGGTTTGGCACAATGTTCTCCAAACCTGCAGGAACTTGGGACTGTGATACGTGTCTTGTTCTAAACAAACCTGATGCAGTAAAGTGTGTGGCCTGCGAAACGGCCAAACCTGGGACAGGGCTTAAACCCTCACTGACTCTTCCTTCTGCCTTCTCCGCTGTTAAGACTGTATCCACACCCACAGCCCCCGTTTCTACAGGGTTCATCGGATTTGGAGACAAGTTCAAAAAACCTGCGGGTGCATGGGAATGTGATACGTGTTTAGTAGAAAACAAGGCAGAGGACACAAAGTGTGTGGCCTGCATGAGCGCTAAACCAGGTAAGGATTACCCGATCATGGTAATGTTGGTATTTGATAATTCTACAAAGTGCTGAATCTTTGTTTTTGTTGAGAATATAATCCATTAACTGTCATTGATTTTAAAGGCATCTAAAAAGGCAATTGTTAGTTTATTGAAGCATCTTTCTCTCCTCATTCTCACAACAGGAGCGTCAGCAGGAGCCTCTTCTTCAACCAGCAGTGCTCCAGTGTTTGGGTTGGGAGATGCGTTCAAGAAACCAGAGGGTGCCTGGGAATGTGATGTCTGTCTTGTACAGAATAAGGCTGCTGATTTACAGTGTGTTGCCTGTCAGGCAACCAAACCTGGAGCTAGCGTGGAGCCCAAAGGTAACAAAAAGTTATTTAAAAGTCAAATGTTACTGTTACTTAAATGTAATCATCATATATACAGTACGTTTGCATCACATTAAACGGTCAATATAACCATCCAAAATCAAAATAGTCAAAATATTTTGTTGAATTTTTATCATCCTTCTCTACAGCATTCGGTTCGTCTTTTGGTTCATCAGCTGGTGGGACTACAGGCTCTAGTTCTGGGGGTTTTAAGTTCGGCACATCAGACAGTACCTCGGGATCGGGAGGTTTCAAGTTTGGAGGCTCACTTACGGAGTCCTCCTCTTCATCGACAGGTGGATTCAAATTTGGAGTCCCGTTTGGAAGCTCCTCATCAGAAACCACTTCTAAAGACACTACTGCCTCATCAGGGTTCAAATTCGGCAGCTCATCTGAGGGCTTTAAAATTGGGGCTGCCTCTAGTGATGACACAAAGTCAGACCAACCTGCCGCAGGTTCTGGGTTTAAGTTTGGAGCCAGCGGCGGCATAACGTTTGGAACTGGATCATCTAGCACAGAAAGTAGCTCCTCTAAGGGCGGCTTCTCCTTTGGACTGCCAAAACCCGAAGAGAAAACATCAGACACCACCACCACCACCTCCTCATCCTCTGTTAGTTTCACTCCTCCAGCGTCCTCTCAAGAGAAAAGTGTCAGTGCTGCATTATCGAATGACACCACATCCACAACCACCACCGCCACTACCACCACTGGGTCTGTATTTGGGAGATTGGGCGAGCGAAGTTTGGCGACCACCACACCACAAGGGGGCTCTACGTTTGGATCCTTACAGGCAGACAAAGAGCCAGCTGCTCCCACGTTTACCTTTGGGAAGCCGGAGGAAAAGGAAGAATCCGCTGCCTCCTCGGCTCCGTCTGCCTTCCTCTTCGGTGCTGCTAAGAAAGATGCGGATGCTGCACCAGCACCGGCCACCTCAAGAGGCTTTTCCTTCAGCAAGCCCAGTGCTCCAACAGAACAACCTCCACCCGCTTACAATTTTGGCAAGCCAGCAGACAAGAGTGAAACATCTACTGCGGAGGCACCGAAGCCCTCTTTTTCCTTTGGACAAAGTGCTGCAGGTGAGAGAAAGTTTGAACAGTGACACTGTAGTAATTTGTATTTTGCTAATGTTGTTTTGAAACACATTATGGCGATCAATCTTTCGGAGGTTGTAGCGTTTTAAAGCTAGAGTAAAGATACTGGTATATGAAACTAGAAAACCTAAGGAATCCTTTGGTACCAACCATCACACTAGCTTTTTTGCGAAGGAGGTTAAATAACGTTCTGAACTTGTGCTAAATTTTGGCGAAGAAAAACTGTCATGGACATTTTCAAAAGGGTGAGAATGGGTTCTATGGGTACCCACGAGTCTCCCCTTTACAGACATGCCCACTTTATGATAATCACATGCAGTTTGGGGCAAGTCATAGTCCAGTCAGCACACTGACACACCGACAGCTGTTGTTGCCTGTTGGCCTGCAGTTTACCATGTTATGATTTGAGCATATTCTTTATGCTAAATGCAGTACCTGTGAGGGTTTCTGGACAATATCCATCATTGTTTTGTGTTAATTGATTTCCAATAATAACTATATACATACATTTGTATAAAGCAGCATATTTGCCCATATTGATTGACAGCCCTACATATAAATGTGTTGCTGCCAAGCTTGAGTCAAGATAACCTTGATGACATCGTCAGGAGTATTTCCTCAGGCCACAGAAAGCTCCCCCTTGACCTGTTTTCAGAGTAGTATATTCTGTCACCAGTAAACTGACTTTCATGTGTAGAATCAGTGAACTGTCCCTTTAACCGATGCACTATATAAAACCTCATAATCACTTATTCGTTCCCCCAACAGATTCTTCCGCTGCTCCAAAACCAGCATTTTCCTTTATGCCAAGTAATCCCACCACCGTCAACTCCACCACCTCGTCATCCACCACCCCGACGCCCAGTCTGTTCGGCACTACCACCCCCACCACCAGCAGCAGCAGCATCAGCATCAGCTCCACTCAGGCTCCTTCTGCAGCTCCTAGCACTTTCATGTTTGGTCAACCTGCTGCAACCTCTAGTGACGCTCCTCCGGCTAACGCCTTCGTCTTCGGCCAGAGTCAGGACAGCCAGCCGCCGGCCCCGTCAGCTGCTCCTCTGAACTCTACTCCTACTCCAGCCCCATCTCAGCCCTTCATCTTTGGCGCTCCTGCCACTGCTGCTCCTCCTCCTGCTGCAGCTACTGCTCCATCCTTCGGCTTTGGAGCAGCAGCACCCTCTGCTGCCTCATCTTCAGGTCTGTTATTTGCTCATGTCGGTTGTTTCAGATAGTAAGCATGATCGTGATGTCCGTTTTGGACTTGAGTGACCACAATGATACATTCGTATTAATAAATATGTCTTTTCTATTTATAATCTGTACATGTATTGATATCTTCAATCCTTTCTTTTTCACTAACAGCTCCATCTGCAGCTCCCTCTCCGTTTGCATTCAGCTCGGCCCCCTCCGGTGGATTCGGGGCCAACCAGACTTCTTCATTTGGTTCAACCTTTGGATCCCCCTTCACTGCCACACCTTCCCAGCCCCCGGCATTCGGAGCCAAAACCAACGCTGCCCCTGTCTTTGGACAGCAGACCAACTCCACACCTGTATTTGGGGCGGCTGCTAATTCTACATCAGGTGGGTGACTGACTGAAATGCTATAATCCTTTTTCCTTTCAGGTTGTCAGTGGTACCAAAGGCTCCTGATTCTTACATTATGACTTTTTTTACCATGAGTTTAAACAAATGTGCCCCATTTTCATCAGGTGGAGGCTTTCAGTTTGGAGGAGCCAGTGCATTTGGAGCCACAAACAACGCCTCTGGAGGAGTGTTTACTTTTGGAGCGGGATCAGCAGCTTCTCCTGCCCCCCCTGCCAACCCCTCCATCGCACCTCAGCCAGGAACACCTGGAGGTGGATTCAACTTTTCACAACCCCCCGCATTTAATATCGGGTAAGTTGCATTTCCTCAGTTGATGACATTTTCACACGTTTTCGGAGACTGGCTAATTATACAAAAAGCTATTATCACAGCAGCTGTGCTTTTATTAGAGGCGTTCAATAAATGGTCAACGTTGATTCCTGTATGTTTCTGAAACTCCAGTAACACTCTGAAATACATTCGTCTGGAGGATAATTTAATTTTCTATATCCTTCACAATAAAATCCCCCAGTTATTTTGTAATTTAAAAGCTTTTATTATGAAGCAACAAAATCAGGAAATGTTGGTTTTCATCAGCAGCAGCTTTAACCCAACTCCCATGCAGCGAAACAGTCAAATACAGCACATATTTGAAAGTACAAACAAGGAAGCAGGAGATTCAGTTACAAGCTACAAAAGTACTGAGAGCTGAACACACAACGTCTTTGAGAAAGATTCTCCGGCTGGTTGGCGGTGCTTGGTATTTCCTCGACTTATCTCAAAATTGCTGCCGGTTACATACTTTCTCACATTACAGCCAAACAGTACACTGCAAGATGTTTCTGAAGACATTTAAGGCGAGAAATAGGCATTACAGTAACAGAATATGGATTCATATTTGATCAGCGCTGCCTAGTTTGAGCAGCTGTCAATCACTCGCAAACTCTGATCAAATAGTCAGAGACTGCAGGAGGACACAGGGGCACATGATTTTTTTTTTTTTTCCAGATTACCAGTCTCATGCACTACTGTCGGGATATAGTGATCGTTTTATAAAAATATCTTTCAGATTTGCTCCAACCTGTCTACCTCAGCTTCAAGCTGAGATGAGGAGTATCATCAGAATTTTAAAGTCTTAATTTCAGGCTCATTTTGCTGTTGTCCTTAAGAAAGTCATTATTTCTGTCTATAAGCATTAATATTGCCTAAAAGTTAAAAGTGAACCAACAGCTGTTTGTGATGGCCGTGTTTGTTGTGATGCTTATACTAATGGGAACGTCATTTGCTCTTTCAGATCAGCGAAAACCTTCACCGCCTCTCCTGCTGGGCAGCAAGCGATTGCTGGGCGCAAGATCAAGACAGCGGTGCGGCGCAGAAAGTAGAGCCCTGTGGACTCGACCATAAAGTAGACTTGACTTTGACTTGACTGTATCCCCGCTGAAGGCTGAATAAAGTCCTGGAAGGTCTCAGCTAGAAAAAAAAAAACAAAACACTGAAATGACTTGGCATGTGTAGAAGGGCCGAGGCTCGGGGCCTCTTTGTGCTCGAGCTGGACGGGTGCCCGTTATAGCTGTAGGCTGGGCTGATTATTCAGAGGTTTTCACATGTAGACCAGAGCTGTTAATATGTGAGACTAATCCCACAGGACTTCACATGAAACAAACTGCTGACTTAACAATGACACTGACTTAGAAAAACAACAATCAAGCAAGGACCCCTGCTCAACATGATGAAACAACCAAGACCGTAATATCTATATTTTCAACACTGGCAAATGTCTGCTAGACTTTAGGCATGACTTTTTGTAATAAAATTACAAAGGCAAAAACTGCAAATCTAAAGAGTTGCGAGTGTACACAAAATCGTATTAATTAGTATGGATGATCAGGTTATGAGCTGTCGTATGCAGAGAGGTAGTGAGAGCTGTGTGGCAAATCTCCAGTGGTTAATCCTAAAAACAATTTAGACTGCTCCTCTTACAGGAATCAAGGTGCCGTTGGAGATGAAGCCGTGGTGTCGGTGCAGTGTGCTGTATGTACAGGGATGAGCGTGTA
This sequence comes from Sebastiscus albofasciatus, assembly GCA_916701655.1. NCBI lineage: Eukaryota > Metazoa > Chordata > Actinopteri > Perciformes > Sebastidae > Sebastiscus > Sebastiscus albofasciatus. The sequence goes on along the minus strand of CAKAOI010032040.1, from coordinate 11,671 downwards.
ATCTTTGTGATGAATGCAGCGTGCTTGTTTTTTTTTTTTCTTCCTCCCCCTCTTATGTACAGACTTTGAGGTGTGTTTGGTTTATTTGTACATGCTGAGGTTGCGTGTCGGTGTGCGTATGAAAACTGAACGAGTTATCGCCTGGGCCGCTAGCTAGCGTCGCCACGGGTGAGCAAGCAAATGAATGTTTAAAACAAAAAACAAGGGATAGAAGGAGGGGGGAGGGGTGGGAGAGGGGAAAACATATCCATGCACTGTGGAGGATGGACCGGGCCAGAGGCTTAAGCCCTAGTTCAACTCCTCTTGGACTTTGTAAATGCATAGTTTCAAAACTCTGTTACATGTCTGATTCTTTGACCTCTCTGGTTCGCTCCACTACTCTGCTTTTTGTGCCGTCTTGTCTCTCTCTGGTTTCCTCCTTCATCCTGAGTCCTTATACTCTCCCTTTACCTCTCTCTGCCTCTCCCGCTTTATCTCTCTCTCTCTCTCTCTCTCTTAATTGGCCTTTGAATATTATTATAAAAACCTGTAAATAGTGATGTTTTTTTTTTTTTTAATCTGTGAAGTTGAATTTTTTGTGTTACCAACTCCGCATTCAGCATTTTTTGTCTTTAGAATTTATGTAAATTCCTATATTCAAAGTTGCCCGAATCCATTTAAAAGGAGCTTAAATGCAATTTGGAGAGCCTTTGATGACTAAAGGTATATTGGCTTTTCTGATCCACTTTTGTTTGGACCAAAACCAGTATTGTACAAAGTATTAAGTATATATTTTTATATTGCGTGTTTAAATGGACGAGGGTGACTTTGGATGATGAGGAAGTCAGTTTAATTTTAAAGCCATGATTATTACTGGATGAGTGATAAAATTAAAACCATGGGTAATTACCATCAATAAAACTATAAAAACAATTCATGTTTTCTGTTGATCTTTTCATACGGGAGCCACAGTGCAGTAAATATTAGATCGCAACCAATGAATTGACATTCACCATAACTGCCTCCTGCTTGGTTCATTTCTGATCTGGGGCTTTTATTGCATTTCATAAACCTGTTTGTCCTCAAAAATCTTGGTGTCTGTGGTGACACTCCCAGGAATAATGCTGTATTACAGTTTTTCTCCATAATATACACACACAACAAATGGAACTATGCACACAATACTGAAAACATGACAAATGGGCAGATAATGGAAGACTTTTGTTGTACCTGGGGGGAAAAAAAACCCACACAGACAGGGGGAGAATCACTCTGTCACCATGTCACCTTGGAGAGGAGGGAGAGTGGATGGATGGGAGATGGTAGGGGGTCAGAGGGGAAGAGTTAATCAGAGGGGAATACTGAGACACGGGAGAATCACTGTCACCTTGGAGAGGAGGGAGACTGGATGGATGTCTTTGTGTAGAATTAAACCGGATCAATCGGAGTAAACCCACACAGACAGGGAGAATTACTCAATCACCATGTCACCTTGGAGAGTTGATGGATGTCTTCGTGTAGAAGGAAACCGGATCACCCGGAATAAACCCTTAAGTGAGGGGGTGCAAAGAGGTGGGAGGGTGTTTGGTAGGAAGGAGGATGGGGATAGGGGAAGGGTTCGGAGGAGATAAGGGATGTTACTCCCCTCTCTTCTCCCTATCCTTCCTCTCCTTCTCATCTTTTCAGTTCCTTCTTTTCTCTCTTCTCCTGTCGCTCCTCTTTCTTCTGTCTCTCCTCCTCCTGTTCCTCTCCTTCTTCAGCCTCTTTTCTACCACCTTCTTGTCCTTCTTGTCCTCATCCGTTTTCATGGCAGGCACCTGGAGGTCGATGCATTTCTTAATAAGGACCTGGTCCTCTTCCTCCGATTGGCTCAATTTGTTACGCCAATCCTCCTCAGTTTGTCTGCTCTGTCTTTGCAGCTCTTGCGCTTTCTTCAAGCTCTCGTCCTTGGCAGCCAGTTCGTGTTATAACTGGTCTTCCAGAGCAGTGAGTTTAATAGTCCACTCTGTCTCACTCTGGATGAGAGCTTTCTTTTCAGTTGTTATTGTTGTGATCACGTCATCCTTTTCCAGGACGACCTGACTCACCTTCCTGTCGAAGGCCTCCCGCACAGATTTGAGCTCTGCGCCTATGTCTTCCTGCCTCACAAGCCAACGATTTTCCAAGTCAGCGTTCACGTCCATCAAATTCTTATTGCTCTCCTCTTGCCAGAGAGCAGTGGCCTGGTTAAACTTGGCACTCCAGTGTTGTTCGACTGAGAGGCCGTCGTTGTGTTCTTCAACAAGACGTTGATGAAGAAAGCCGATGGTTTCATCCTTCTCCTTGTGCTTGGCTTTGATATCATTCAGCTGTTCCTTTCGGAGGACTCTCTGACTGTAGAAACCTTCAGGATTTTAGCTTTCTCCTGTTGCCAACTGGACTCCTGGCTGAGCCATCTGCTGCTTCAGGGCAGCATTTTCTGTGGCCAGCTCAGCCAGGGCTTTTTGCAGGTCCTGCAACTTGTTTGCTGGGAGCTTCAGCAGCAGCTTCAACCAGCTCTTGTCCCAGTGAATGAAAGACACAAATGCAAAAAGATAAGAATACGGTCCCATCCTAACTTTGGATACACACAAAAAGACAGTTGACTGTAGCCAACTACATCTGTTTTTAAAAAGCACCATAAAGCTACTTTTTCTTAAACACACTGATTCAGTGTCACAAGAGTCTAGCCACGTTCATCCTTACACCACATACAGTATACAGACAGAACGTTCCACGTATTTTCACTGTCAATAACTTCAGTTTTAGATCAGTTTTTGGGGATAAGGTTAACCCTCAGAGACCCACAATATCTGTAAAATCCAACAAAGCACAACTGCAGTTAACAGAATGGCATTTACTGTACATGTATTCCACTTACTGTACTTATGTTACACTATGTACTATGACTTTTTTATGATAAACTACATTATGACATACTATACTATGACTTTTTCATGTCATACTATATTATGACTTTTTTTCTGACTATACTTTTCCACTTTAAGTGCTTTCTAAAAACATTTATGTATGTATTTATATATAAATAGTTGTGTATCCATAGAGAATGTATGAAGTTCTATGTTGCTGCTTCACTTTTGCCATAGCTTGAGAGAACTGAGAGTAAGTGTTTCAGCAACTAACCCTGTTGAGTCGAGGTTTTACATGTGATTCATTAGAAAAAACAACAACAATGTTGTAAGCACATCTGTTCAGTTTCAAAATTATCATGTCGTCTTACTCAGCATTTAGTCAAACACTGAATACATTTGTTCAATAACATCGTAAGCGATTTGTCACACTGTTAGGCAACATCTTGCACTGAAAGAGGACCAGTTGAGGTCAGAGGTCAGAGGTCAGAGTATCTCTGCCTGTCCTGTCCACCAACCAAAACCTGCTGAGCAGCAGTTCACAGCTTCACAGCAACAAGGTGCTGAAGCTTGGTGAGGAAATTGTCTGTACTATGGGTGAACATATTTCACGGGTACTGAACGTCGGCTGATCCTCCAGCCATGTTTTTATACACCACCACTTCATTCCTGGGCCGAAGATGCTCAAAGACTTGAAACTTGAGTTGGACTTTCAAACAATGACTTTTGAGCATCTTTGTTTTTTAGTTCATGAAAGTATACTTTGTATATTCTAAGTTATAGTACGTAGCCAATGATTTATGTATTACAATTTGTTATTTGACTTGATGATTTGTGATGACAAATAAACAAATAATAAAATGTGTTCTCGCATGCCTCTACAGTGAACGGATAATCCAAAAACTTGATGACTTGAGGTAAATTCATATCAAAACATCCTTTTACAAACTCACACACTTTGACAGGCTACTCCATCAAAAAGTAAACACAACTTATTTTCTGTAGGCCTATAAGGCAAGAATACTTGTCAGTACAAGCCAAGTATACTTAGACTTTTAAGTATACTTGTTATTATAAGCCAAGTGTACCTAGACTTTTAAGTATACTTTTCATTATGAGCACCAAGTATACTTAAACTTTTCTGTATACTTGTCAGTACGAGCCAAGTATACTTAGACTTTTAAGTATATTTGTTATTATAAGCCAAGTATACCTAGACTTTTAAGTATACTTGTCAGTACAAGCCAAGTATACTTAAACTTTTCTGTATACTTGTCAGTACAAGCCAAGTATACTTAGACTTTAAAGTATACTTGTCAGTACAAGCCAAGTATACTTAGACTTTTAAGTATACTTGTAAGCCATGTATACTTAGACTTTTAAGTACAATTGTCAGTACAAGCCAAGTATACTTAGACTTTTAAGTATAATTGTCAGTATGAGCCAAGTATACTTAAATATATTTTTGTTAAGTATATCTCTGATAAGTACTTCAAGAGTAAACTGAAAGTATACTCTCTTGTTTTAGGTTCAAAAGAAGTAAACTGAAAAGATGAACTATTACACTGACAGTGTGACATTGTTGTTGTTGTTTAGGCCTTGGTGGCTGAGTGGTTGAGGATCTTGGACTCAGTTTGACCTCAAACAGTATTTCTAAAATCCTGTATACAAAGACAGGATACAGTCTGGAGGTTACTCACATCTGATACAGTGGCTCAGCAGCAGTAAAGTGTGAAGAGTAGTGTTTTGTAGTGTTCCTGTCCTCTGACACCCACAGCTTGTTCCTGGGTGTCACCTCTTAAACCATCCGGGTCAGATTTATTGTAGCAACGACCCGTAGCAACGACCCCTAGCAACGCACCGGGTCCATGGAGACTGTCTATCTGTCTCTGTGTGTGTGTGTGAAGGAATGCAAAGCGACACGGGTCAACACACAGAGAGAAAACACACCGAGGAGTAATTAAACCTGACATTTATGACTTTTATGGACTTCTTTCACATCTGAGGTGAATATGGGATGCAGCAGCTCCACCAACACCGCGGTGCAGCCGATGAGACCGGAAGACGAGGTAGGTTACACTGACCCAGGAGGACCACACACTGTCAGGTACCACTAGAGTTTCTGTCTCTACTGAGTCACTTTGGAGGCTAAACTAGCAAAATACTAATGTTAATACAACTTTGGTGATAAAGCCAAAGGTGGAAGAAGTATCCAGATGCTTTACCAAAGTAAAAGTAGCAACATCTCAGTGTAAAACATCTTTATTACAAGTAAAACTCCTGCATACTATCAGCAAAATGTACTTAAAGTAACATAAAGGAGCTCATTATGCAGCTAATTTCAGAGATTATAGTTTCATAAATATTCTATTGTTGAATTATTATTATTATTATTATTTATTTATTATTATCAGCAAAATGTACTTAAAGTAACAAAAAGGAGCTCATGATGCAGCTAATTTCAGAGTTTTATAGTTTCATAAATATTATATTGTTTAATTATTATTATTATTATTATTTATTATTATCAGCAAAATGTACTTAAAGTAACCAAAAGGAGCTCATTATGCAGCTAATTTCAGAGTTTTATAGTTTCCTAAATATTCTATTGTTGAATTATTATTATTATTATTATTATTTATTATAATCAGCAAAATGTACTTAAAGTAACAAAAAGGAGCTCATTATGCAGCTAATTTCAGAGTTTTATAGTTTCATAAATATTCTATTGTTGAATTATTATTATTATTATTTATTATTATCAGCAAAATGTACTTAAAGTATCATAATTAAAAGTGCTCATTATGCAGACACAATGAAGCCAAGTCTCTTAATTGTATTACCTTAATAATTCCATTAATAATGATATATTTGAAGTATTTTAAGCTGATATGCCTACATAATAATATTAATTAATAGATGTAATATTACACTTGTTTTGAAGGCTCATTATACAGCTAATTTCAGAGTTTTATAGTTTCATAAATATTCTATTGTTGAATTATTATGATTATTATTAATAATATATATATATAATTACTTTATATACTGTTGGGTAGTTTCATCTATCGTATTAGAAGATACAAGGTTGCAGAATACATTGTTATACTATAAATTAATTAGGTTTCAAACATCTTTATTACAAGTAAAACTCCTGAATATTATCAGCAAAATGTACTTAAAGTATCAAAATTAAAAGTGCTCATTATGCAGACACTATGAAGCCAAGTCCCTTAACTGTTTTACCTTAATAATTCCATTAATAATGATATATTTGAGATATTTCAAGCTGATATGCCTACATAATATATTAATTAATAGATGTAATATATATCAAGGTGACCTGTTTTCAAGATTCAAGATGTTTATTGTCACGCTGGTTATACAGGTACAATCGTGTGAAATGCTTTTTGCTGGGAAGCTCCATTAAAAATAATAAGTTATATTACAAGACAAACATATATTAAGAACATATACATATCAGGAAGTATGAATGTACATATATAAGAAATACTTTGTACAAGGCACATGAAGAACATATACAGTATATACAGTATACGATATATGATTGAGGTACTTTTTGTGTTGTGTTTTGAAGGCTAATGCGTGTAAGGTTTGAGGTCTTTACCGCTTAAAACCTCTTAAACCGTTCATATAATGCATTAAAAACACAGTATCTCAATATGATCCATTGATTTTCTACATATTTGGGGTGAACCTCTGAATTTGCACCTGCACATGTATTTCAAAATGCCACTTAAGTAAGAGTGCAGAAACATTAAAGGCAAAATGTATTTAAAGTAACAAAAAGGAGCTCATTATGCAGCTAATTTCAGAGTTTTATAGTTTCATAAATATTCTATTGTTGAATTATTATTATTTTTATTATTATTATTATTATTAATAATATATATATATAATGACTTTATATACTGTTGGGTAGTTTCATCTATCGTATTAGAAGATATAAGGTCGCAGAATACATTGTTATATGTACTGTAAATGAATTAGGTTTCAAAGTCCCAGATGATGTCATTTGTAGGTGTTGCTGCTGTGTATCATTTTGTTCCTGAGCTACTGTGTTCATGACAATGTGTCAACACACAGATGCCTCCATAACAACATCATGTCTGGGATACCACACAGAAAGGGGTCAGGGTTTAAAAAAATGTCTTGTGCTGTCAGGATGAGACAGGAAGTAAAGTCGATGGTCGTGGAGACTCGGCCGTGTCAAAGGGCACCACAGACAGCGGGGTGGTGATGGAGAACCGAGACGTCCCTGTGTTACCTGGAGTGGTGCCCAGAAAACTCCCTCCTCTAACATCTGAGTGGGTCAGAGAAAGGGACGCAGACAGAATTACACGGGACGGTGAGTGAGCTGAATAAAACACACCCTGTCACGCCGTAGGGAAAATCCAGCGCACACAACCTGAAGTGTTTTTATTTCGTCTGTCTCCCAGGACTGCTGCAGCAGGAGAGCACACTGCAGGAGCGCCCAAAGGCCAGCGAGATCCTGGAGGAGCTGCTGAACCAAGGCATCATACCAGTGGGACAGACCAGAGAGGGTGGCAGCGGAGCTGGAGAGGCCTACAGCATCATGGTGAGTACCTGGTGCACACTGGCCAAATCGGTGAATCAAGCTAACACACCACTTATTGGCCGTCATTCTACAGGCTGAAATTTATGAGGGGTGGAGGTAACAAAGATGAATTGATAAAAATGGAGGTGATGAAAATGACTTGTGCTTATCCTGCTAAGACAAGCCAAAATGTCCACAACACTAATTGCTGTCCTGAAGAATACACACCTAAAAATAAATTAGAATGCTGATAGCAAAGCAGTAAAGTGCATTTTCATACAGGATGTTGATCTGTTGCTAAGTTATCTGTCACATGCAGGTGAGGTCAGTCAATTTCAGTGGAAGTGCGTTCACCTGTAATATTGAGGTTGTCTGTTCTCTGTCTCCCCCTGCTGTGTGTGTGTGTGTGTGTGTGTGTGTGTGTCAGCTGGATGACGGCGACGGGGTCAGGCGAAGGCCGCCCGCCAGACTGGAGTCCCTGAAGGCCAAGAAGGAGCAAAGTCTCCCCAGCAAAGAAGACATTGAGGAGAAGATAAGACTTGCTGAGGAGAGACGCAAGGTACAGTGTGTGTGTCATCATTTACCTGAACACCTCAGCTCATTCTCTCACAGTTTATCGTATTATTTGGTCTCCCACACACTCACTTCTGCCCTCTACTGTGTCTCAGATAAAGGAAGACGAGCTCAAGACGCGTTTGAGGGCCAAGTCGGCCCGAGTTCGGGGCCCCGCTCCCCCCTCCAGCACCGAGGATGACGAGGACGCAGGCCTCACCCCTGTGGAGCAGCTACAGTCACCCGTCGCCCCGGATCCCCTCGATCCACTGCCTCACAGCCAGATATCACGCGAGGCGGCCGAGGGCGGAGAGTGGGTGCGAGAGGCCATAGGTGACGGCAGAGAAGACCTGGGCAGAGCAGACAAGAGAGAAGGGGGGAGAGAGAAGGGAGGAGAGAGGGGAGATAACAGAGGAGAAGGTGCAGAGAGGGGAAGTGAGGATGGTGATGGGAAAGAGGAGGAGGAGGAGGAGGAGGAGGAAGAGATGACCCAGGTGGAGGAGCTCAAGGAGGATCAGCTCCTCAAAGCCTCGGGGGAGCTGGAGAGCGATTCTACCTTTCAACATGCAGAGGACAAAGAGGAGATATTTTAATTAATAACAGAAAGAACTAAGAGAGATAAGACAGGGAGGAGACGGAGCCAAACATGATCTGTTTTTCACAGATGAAAGGTTGAAATTTGTAAAAAGAAAGAGTATATATTGTATTAAAAGAAATTAAGAGATGTAATTAAGCTGCGATTGGCACCACAAATGAAACTAAGCTAATGTGGATGTGGATGTGCCTTGTTTGTGCTCTCATGAAAAAGCACTACTTCCACTGCAGGGAAGCATGTTGGCCGATAAGGTGTAATAATATTGTAGTTCAGTAATAAGTGGAATATGAGGGTTGTCTTTCCAAAGTACTATAATTTACCTCAGTGAATTTTTAATTAATGTGACCAAGACTTCTTGCCAAAATACAAAATTAATTTAAATAATTTTTTAATTTAATTGTAAAATATGATATAGTTAAGTCTCATTTTGCATATGTACTTGTTCTGTTGGACACAAGATGGCGCTGTTTCAGTGGCTTAAAACTGTATCGCAGCTCCCTGAAGTCAGTTCACCTCATCTATAAATCATCAGGAGGAGGAGGTTTGTTGTACATGTGGAGTATAAAGATGTATAAAGTGTAGTTGTTATTCAATTAATCAATAAAGTTTTCCCTATAAATGCATTAATATAAAACTTTAAGAAAGTAGCTCATTTCCCAGAGTACATTTTGACTTTTAGATACATTTTTCTGAGAGGTTGTTGAGGGGTGTTGAACAGGACTTTAGTGTGATTGAACTGTGGCTGTTCAGCTGTTCTAGTGACCTTTGACCTTTAGCTTTTCTCTGCCTGACAGACAGGTGTGTGTGCTGCAGCCAAATGGATAACAAGCACAAAGTTACTTATATTGAGCTAAGATTATAAAGTATGTTTCTGGTGATTATTGCTGACACATATTCACTGTACATGTGATGCGGAGTATTTCTGAAGATTATTGGAAATTAGGTATAATTAGATCTCTCATTGGGCCCACAGCCTGTCATTGTCTAAGAGGATTCAGACTAGTCAGCATGCTGCACATGAACAGAAAACAACAATTGGATGCAACCTGACCGGATCCCCATTGTTGAGCCTGGGAAACTCGATACTGGTCACCTTTTTTTCGCGAGTCCACTCGGACTTTAAAGCGCGTGTGGCTGCATGAATAATATAGTGAGTGAACAGAGACAGGACAGAGAGACGCTCTATCAGGTTGCATGTCTTTGTGATGTTGAGTCCTGCGTGGCAATTCACATTCAGACAGATGTGACAGCTTGTTTTCATCAAGAATACAGATTTTGGTTGAGGTTTTTAGTATCAGCCTCCGAATGGGGATAATTAATCAGACAAACATTTCTTTACAGACAAAAACTATTAGATTACCCATCAGTGTCTACCTGATATTATAAATGCATGGGCCTGAGTCACATGACCTTTTTAATTGGAGGTACAACATTTGACACGTTTTTCTGCGACAGATATGACACACAATGGCGTCCCCGTGCGCACTTGTGACCGTGTTCCATGGTTAGACAGGATCTATTTGGGACAGGAACAACGCGCTCACGGAAGCGGAGCCGCCATGAATGATTAACAAACAGACAGCAGCGTTCCCTCTCACATTACTGGGGGTGAATTATCCAACGATCCATCCAGCAGTCAGCCAAGCTTCACAAGTTATTTTAATCATTGATGTTCAGAGACTCTTGATTGAATTGATTTCTGACTTGATCCTTTCCCATTATAATAGCTGAACGCAATTCTATGACGCACGACGTATTTGTCGCTTTTGAAGTCAGTCCTCACCTGATATAAGTTAATGATTGAAATGTAATCCCCATCTTTTTAAGATAATAAGGGTTGATTCAGCTGTTTCAACTCAAGGACCCCAAAAGAGAAATAAATGTACATTGGAACCCTGTTTGTCAAATTTTTGTCTTAAACCTGCAGTTGCTGCGGCTGGTGGGCGGTGCTTGGTATTTCCTCAACTGATCTCAACATGACTGCCGGGTCACAAACTTTCTCATTTTACAGCTAAACAGTACACTACAAGATGTTTCTGAAAACATCTGAGGTGAGAAATAGGTATTACAGTAACAGAATATTGATTCATATTTGATCAGCGCTGCCTAGTTTGACCGTTTGATCGCGAGTGATTGACAGCTGCTCAGAGACGGCAGAATCCAGCTCGGCTCTGATTGGTTGTTTTCCTCCGGTCTGTGAAATCTTGCAGATGCCATGAGGAGCACCGGAGCACACAGAGGAACATGATTTTTTTCAGTTTACCTGCTCATGCACTACTGTCAGGATATAGTGACCGTTTTATAATCATAACTACTATAACTTAATCATATTTTCTCCAATTCTACGCACTGCAGCTTTAAGCTATCAGGTATGGTTTATGTTGACCTTATGACCTCATAGTGAAGAAACCATTAAAAACGGAAAACATCTAAAGGAAAATCCACAAGTTTGACCACACTTTCAAAACTCAGGACACAATCCTCAAGATGCCTCATGTCTGTCTGGATGGGCACATGCCAAAACTCTGTCAACCCGCAACAAGTGAACTGATCCTTCCAGCGGAGCCTCAACGCTGCACCTGTCTGTCTGCTCACTGCTGCTGCTGCTGCTGCTGCTGGGATGTGTCCAGTCCCTGAACCGGCTGTTTTTGCAGGAGACCTAATCCATACAAGTTTATACACTGTTAAGAATGTCCCAGTAAAAGAACAGTAAAGAGCTGGCAGCAGGGTTGCCTTTATGTTACTGTAAAATTAACATTATTATACTGTCGCTGAAATTTACAGCTTTGTGCTGTTAATGAAAAATACAGCTTGAACTTTTTTTTGTATTAATTTCACAGTATTTTACAGTTAATTCACTGTTTAAAGATACATTATATAGCAGTTTTTCACCTTTCTTTTACATTATCTTTCTGATTTGTTTTAATGCACTATTTAGGTTGTATTTTTTGCATACATTTTAATAAACATCATTTTTTGCCTAGATGAATAGACTTAGCAGGTTACAGACATAGGAATAGTCACACTAAATACAATTAAAGGCACTTGTTAGGAAAAAGGTTATAATAGACTTGTTGA